>PVKM010002897.1:0-61017 GCA_004027735.1 Carollia perspicillata
TCCACAGAGCTGGCTGCCCACTCCAGGGCATTGAGGTGGAAGAGCTGGTCATGGAGGGCGAACCGAGGGAGGGCGGTGCGGGGGCCGTGGGTGGGGTGGGCCTGCCACTCGGCCGTCTGCACTGAGTAATAGGAGCGGAAGAGGGTCTTCAGCTGAGACCGAGGGAGGGGCTTAGGGGACTGGACTCGCCAAATGGCTGCCTCCTGAGGCTGCTTCCGCCGGAAGTTGGTCGAGATGTTGACAGGACAGATGTTGTCCAGGGCCCAGAAGAAGGTGGGGAAATCTGTGGTAAGGATGTTGGCAAAGGGGAAAAGCTTAGGGTCAGGGAAACCGAAGTAAGAAGAGTTGAGGTAGCCATGGACCAAGGAGACGACGGTGGGCTGGAAAGAGTCCTGGGTGGCGTCAAGCGGTGGGTCGAAGCCTTCGAAGGCGATGGTGCTGCTGTTGTCCAGGTGCAGGGGGGTGGCGATGACCACTATGTCGTAGAAGTCGAAGCCAACGCCCGCCTCGTTCTCATACTCTACCAGGTACAAGGGTTTCCCCTCTGGAAAAGAGCACAAAAGTCACTTATTTCTTGGCTTCTACCCACTGCTCTCCCACCTGGGGCCCAGCACAGAGGGCATGAGACCCTGGGGACAGCTGGGCTGTCCCGATGGCAGGTCTCGTGTTTCTGTGCTGGTCTGGCTGCAGGGCGAGCGCTGGGCCAGGAGTCAGGAGACTCAAGCTCTGGCTCTGCTCTTGCCACTGACTGTGGCTCAAAATCCTCAGTGGTCAAATGAACAGAGCCAGATTGACGTAAACCTCAGTGTTCCAGCTCTGACATCTGAATTGGGACAACAGTGCCCTCTGGTGTCACTTGGCAGTGCTGGGACTTCCCAGTGGTTTCCTGGAATCCCCCCAGGTATGTCACAGACTGGGGTTTAGGGACTGAAGGGTGTAGTGTTCACTGTCTAGGAAAGGAGTGGCCATGCCCCCTGCCCCCTGCTCCATCCACTCACCGGTATGTTGCAGGGTCACAGAGGTCACTGTGGCATGGATCACGTTCGCCTTGGACAGCTTGAGCAGACCGGAACAAACCAGCTTGTTGCCTCCCTCCACAGACCACAGGGTGCCTTGGGCCCCAGCTAGTGCCATGGCTCCTGGGCAACAGTGGGGAGGAGGTTGGTGGGTTCTCAGAACCACTGGGCAGTGGGGGCGAAGAGTCCACCACCATACTCTCCGGGCCTCCCTCCCAGGCCGAGACTCCTCCCAACCACAGGCGTGGAGAGGCAACACACGTGAAGATAAATACAACGCATTTCCAACGCTATGAACAGTGGAAACTCTACGTTCAATGCAAGAGCCAGCTACAGAAGATCACGGGCTGTAGGACTCCATGTATACGGACGACCCACAGCAGGCAAATCCAGAGAAACACAGCAGATTCGCGGTTGCCCACGGCTGGAGAGCTGGGGGTACTGCAGAGGTGACAGCTAAAGCTAAGGACACGAGGTTACGTTGGGGGGCTATGAAAATGTGGAGGACACGCAACTGCGAATATCCTCAAAACCACTCGAGTGTACACTTTACACGGGTAAGTGGTGTGTGACGTGAACTGTATCTTGAAGGACACACACAAAATACTCAGGAGTGAACAGGGAAGCCCCACGAAGGGACACGTGGCGGGATCTGAAGGCTGGGAAGGAGCCGGAGGAGCGGCAGCCTGGGCACGCGGGAGGCACCTGTTCACTCCAAATCCTTCCATTCACTCATCCAACAAAAATGGGCCGAGTGCCTACAGTGGTCTGTCCAGGGGAGACATAGACTCCTGCCCTCAAGAAGCATCAGTTCTAGTGGGAGATAAAATAAGTAAATGTAACAGTCCACTGGAGGATGGTACCTGCAGGGCAGAGGGACTGGGGCTGCTGGGGGTGGGGGTGGAGCTATAACTTAAAACTGGGAGGTAGGGTGGCTTCAGTGAAAAGGTGCTATCTGCACAAAGACACGGTGGGGAAAGAGAGTTTACCGTGACTGTGACTCAGGGAAGAATGTTCCAGGCAGAGGGCGGGCCACATGAGAGCACGCTGCGGGGGACGAGGCTGGGGTAGCTGGACTGGGGGGAGTGCGGGTGGGGTGGTGGAGCAGCCTAGGCCATGCAGGGCCTTGCAGGCCACTGAAAGGACTTCAGGTTTCTCTTGAAGGAAAGAGGGAGCCCTTATGGAGTTTCACATGCAGGCCTGCCATGTGTCTTTAGTTTTAACAGGATCATTCAGCAGACGTGCTGAGAACAGCCTGTAGGGGATGGGGCCGGGGCATGGGTGGACCTGGTGGGAGACTTGCAGTAATCCAGGTGAGCGGTGCTAGTGGTTTAGACCAGGGAGGAAGCAGTGGTGAGAAACTGTTGGAGTCTGGTGTGTGTGGAGGTAAAGCAGACGGGATTTGTGGACATACCAGGTGAAGAACATGACAGAAGGAAATGAATCAAGGTTTTGGCCAGACCAGTGGAAAGGAGTAATTAAGAACCAAATTGGGAGGGGCAGGCCTACAAGGAAGGGTGCGGAGCTCAGGCCTGGACGTGCTGAGTCTGAGATGCCCACTAAACCTCCCAGGGGAGACAAAGGGGTGGTGGCTGACACCGGAGACTGCAGTTCTGGAGAGAGGTCGGGGCCGGAGGTCATGTTTGGGAGGCGGGGGATGGAATCTAGTGCCTTGAGACTGGCTGAGCTCACCGAGGGAGCATGAGGACAGGACCAAGGACTGAGCCTGGACCCTTCCCTGTTACGAAGCTGGTAGAAGAGAAAGGCTCAGCCAAGCAGGCTGGGAGGAGAGGCCAGTGAGTGCCCTAGCCCCCCACCCTCCCACTAGCCCAGCAAAATCCTACACCTTCCAAGGCCCAGTGTGGCCTCCATGCCTTGAGGGAGACAGGCCCCAGTGGCCCCCAAGGCAGACTTAGTTGTGACCCCTCTGGTGGCCTGTGCTGGAGGACAGGGCTTGTGCACATGCCCGCTGGCCCCAGTCCCGAGTGGGAAGATGAGGTGGGCTAAGAGATGAATACCCAGGGCCCAGAGACCACCACGGCGTAATTCCTGAAACTAACCTAATCAGGAGTAGAGGAAAACCATTAGACCTGAGACCTGAGCCTCGCTTTCACCATCTGTGAAGTGGGGCAAATACTATTTCCCACCAGCTCAGAGGGAGGACTGATGTCAGAAGCAAATGGGGTTGGGACAACAGAGTGCTCAGGCAGCTAACTGTACTGAGCCGGGGAGACATGAGGTTATTACGGGGATCCCAGCCATGCTGGGCACCGCGGGTCAGGGAGGGGCAGGTGGGCAGGCCGCGGGCTGCAGGCTTACCAGCAAAGGCAGGCATCGCTGCTGACTGGCCATAGCTGGCCCGCAGGACGGCAGAGACGATGTCGTCAATAAAGCGCTGTGTAACGCCCACCTGGAGCAGGGACTCAGCCACAGAGCGCTGGGTCATATTGATGAAGCTGGACTCCCCCAGTGAATAGAGCAGTTCCTCTACGCCCGAGAAGGCGTAACCGTGGGCCTGGTACTTATAGATCCTGGAAGACAAATGGAGCTGGAGCCCTTGTGCAAAAAGGTCTTTGGGCTGACCACCTGCTGTTGGGTCACTGCACCTGGGCTGACCACCCACTACTGGGTCACTACATCTGGGAGCCTCAGCAGGGACCCGCCCTCCTCTCCATGTAGAGGTCAGAGAGAGATTGGTTACATTCCCCTTGGTGTGCTCACTGGCTGTGGTGGGCCTGTCCCACCTAGAGGGACAGTGCAGAGGGAAGGACAAATACCCCAGAATCCCACTAGATCTGGCTTCACATTGGGGCTCTACTGAATGACAGGAGCAACAGTCACCTGTCTAGCCTCCTCTCCCACCCGGCTGCTGCATATCCCAGGCTGGCCCTGCCAGGTGCCTGGGTTTACAACCCATGCTCAGTTTAGCAGAGGGAAAGAGAACACAATGGTGACAATACCCGAGACCATGCCTGTACCAACTCAGCACGTTTCTCACGCTGGGGGCTTGCTCAGGACCAGGACGGAACAGTACTGGGTTCCTTCCCCACCTGGTTTTCTCTCTCCCTCTGGAAGCCCCCCAGCCCCGCCCAGCCCTACCTCATGAACTTCTCCATGACCTCCTCCACCCACATCTGCAGCCGCAGGAAGCTGATGCCGTAATGCCACCAGAGGCGGAAGAGGTTCAGCAGGTACCAGTCAGTCTCCTCCAGCACGAAGTTCTCCCCGCCGAAGATGGCGCTCCTGCCCACTACCTCACGCCGGTGTTTCAGCCCTGCAGAGACAAGGGGGGGCCCTCAGGTCCCCTTCAGAGGGCCCCAAGAACTAGCAGGGCCTGAAGCTGAAATTCGGGGCCTCCCTGAAGGACGCAGATGCACTGGCTCCACTGATGGTAATATGAACACTACGGTTTGTTCACCTGTGCTGTTTGCTCACAACAGGAAGCAAATACACTGGGGAAGTGTTGAGCCTGGCTAGTCAATAAAGAGATGCAAATGAAAATAATGTACCGTTTTACATTTTTCCCCCCAAAAGGAATCCTCTCAGCTACAAGTGAAATTCAGGTATCATCACAGAATGTTGGGTGGGCAGCGCTGGGCACCAAGACCACATGGGACAAACCACAGCTCCTTGTAACCATCCACCCTGTATAGCTTACAGAGCACAGGAGTATCTCTCTCCTTCCTCTCATGGCCTGCAAAGAGGCAGGGCGGGTGTCAAAAGTGTGGAAACTGAGGCTTAGAGGTTATAAAGGCCTGCCCCAAATCACAGGTGTCTGTCTTTCCCCCTCTCATTCCTGTCTCTGAGTCACCAGTAAGTACCTTCCTTCAGCCTCCTTCCAGAGAGATTTGGTGCAAATTCTCATACATGGTACATCTCTGCGAGTTATCCCCACCCCCACCACACTCTAGACTCTGTTCTGCGCCTTACTGACACGCTGTGTCTGGGAGGTTGTCTTACACCTAGCCACAAAGGACACCCTCATCTGGCTGACCACTCCGCGTACTTCAAGAATAACTTATTGAATTTCAGACCCCAGTGGGTGGGCAGGCAGGGTATTCTCACCCTTTTGCTGTTTAAACGTTGCTGTGACGAGTAAGCTTGTGTGTGTGCCTCTTTGTGCATGTGCAAGTGCCACTTTTTTGCCAAGTGGAGTGTCGGTGTCAGGCAGTATATATATTTGTGGTTTTCAAAGATGCTGCTGGGCTCAAACCCCAGCTCTCTCACTTTTTAGCTGCATGGCCTTAGCCAAGGTGTATACATTTTCTGAGCCACGATTTCCTCAGGAGGGGATATAACCCCCATCTTGTAGGTTGGTAGGGAGGGTTAGAGGTGATGGCTACATACCACCTCCAAGGATGCAAGGTACCTGGCAAGAACACGGCATGTGCAAGCCATTTTGAGTATGCTTATTAAGAGGCAGCAAATGAAAAGGGAAAGAAACTGGCCTTTGAGTCAAACCTGAGCTGTAATCCGGGCTCTGCAACTAACTCACTGTGTAACCTCAGGCAAGTTCCTTCCCCTCTCTGGTTTCAGCTGCTCCATCTGTAAGACGAGGAGATTGGGCTACGTGACCTTCTGGCCTCGACCTCTGGGGCAATCTGGGAGGGGCCTGATGGCTGCCGCCAGCCCCGGAGGCTGGGCGCGGGAGCCCCAGACGGCACACTCACCCAGGTGCTTGACGAAGTCCTGCATGTGCAGGCTCAGCGAGTGGAAGGAGGCGGCTCCGCTTTCATAGTGCTGCTTGTTGACCGAGATGGTGGCCAAGCGGCCGCCCACCGCTCCCTTCTCAAACACGTCGATCTGCACCCGGGCGCCAAAATGCTGCTGGAGGAAATGGGTCACCGCGGAGCCCCCAATTCCAGCTCCGACCACGGCTGTCAGCAGGCCCGGGAGGCAGGCAAGGAAAGAGACAGAGGGCGGGCATGAGACTGCAGGCCACACCTCAGCCTCCCGGGCCAGTGATTCCCAGGCACTTGCATAGGCTTGTAACATCTCAAACAAGGCGATCTGCAGACTAGTTTTTAGTAAAGCTAGTAGTAAAGACCAAAGGACAATCTGAAAACTGCCACCTACTGTAACCCTCACTTTGTAAAGAAAGTGGCACATTAGCAGCAAAAAAGCAGGAACCTCAAAACTCAGGATGATCATTTAAAGAGAACAATTGTCATTTGATACAAAGCTCATTGCATTGCGCCTATTTTTATTTCACTATGAAAACCTAGTCACTGACAGGTACTGTTAGGCAGATCAGTATTTGGAAACCACTTCTTAATCCAAGGGTTGGCATAGCTCACAGGCCAAATCGATGCAGGTGCTTGTTTCTGCAAACAAAGTTTTACTGGAATGCAGCCAAATACTTTCTTTAGCTTATTGTCTCTGGCTACGTGCATGTAAGGCAGAGTTGAGTAGTTGCGACAGAGACCGTATGGCCTGCAAAGGCTAAAATAGTTACTCTCTGAACCTTTACTGAAGAAGTCAGCCAACCCTTGGTCTAGTCCAACCTTTTACCTGACACCTCATTTCTGTATCTGTGTTTGCCAAGACTGGAATGCACCCTGTGACGGGTTGCTCATTTCCTTATAGTGCACTTTATTCCAGTTTGGACACCTGTTACAAAGTTTCAGCTCTTTGAGGTCTTTGTGGATCTTATCATCCATTGTCTTTCCTACACATCTTGCTTTCCTGTTATTTGCAAACTTTGCTCACATACCATTGTATTCTTATCCAAGTCACTGGTAAAAAATGTTTGACTGCACAGGGCTGTGAGGTGCTATGGGGAACCACTGGCCAGACAGACACTAATACTGAACAGGACTGAGAGAGGACAGTACAGCAGCTGTGGAGCTACTGAACTGGCCTGACACCCCACCCACTGTCTCTGCCCACCATGGATCTGATCCTCTCATATGACAGTCTAGGAACTGTATCCAAAAACAAAATGAGATAAATCTGGTGTGACTTGTCCTTGCTAGACCTATGTTGGGTGCTAAGACCACAAGTGCCTGCCAAGAAGGCAAAAAAACAAAAGAAGAAACAACAACAACAAAAAACAAGCTTCTTGATCATCTGGCCTCCACTTACTTATCTGTCTGGACTTCTTTTGCTGTGGAGCACGTGACTGCTCTCTCTTGCCCGTGCCTTTGTCTGCGTTGCTCACTTTTCCAGGAATGCGCTGTCACTCCCTGCCTCGCTGACTCCTATGGCCCTCACGCCATCGCCTGCCTTGGCTGACCCAGCTAAGGCAAGTCAGGTGTCCCTCCAGCATATTTCTGCATAACACTCTCCTTACCCTTGGCCTGGTCCTTGGCTCGTTCTGCTCAAATTGTCTGTTTAAGGATTGAGAACAGGTACCTATGCCCCCGGATCCTGGCCGGCGGTAGAGTTCATTAGGTATTTGTTGTACCTTGAAAAACAAACCACTTCCTCTTTCTCAGTGTTTACAAAGCCACTTCCAAGAATGCCATTAACCTTTTTAAACCAGTATGTTCACCTCCCCATTGGCAAGAGCCCCAAATTACCCATTTTTCCAGAGAACCTGCTATCACAGGGCTTGGAAGCTGTCCAAGGGTCATAGGGCAGCAGGCTGCCTTGCTCACTCAACACCCATGAACCGACTGACATTTGCTCTCTGGTCCTCGGTAAGGTGTGCTGGGGCACAAGTAGAATCAGACAGGGCCTCTGCCCTCCTGAGCCCAGGCTGGAGTGGGCACAGACTCATGCACAATCAGCTATGACAACGTGTGATTGATTAAGTGTGACGACAGGGTTCCAGGGAGTCCTGAGGAGGAAGCCAGGAGTTCTGTCCAAGGGTGGGCAGACAAAAGGGGAAGAAGCGTTTGATCAGGACCTTGGAGGACACCGGCTTTGTCTGTGAGTGGAAACACGTTCTCCACAGGGAGAAGAGTGTGAGCAGGGCAGTGTGTGGAACTACGGGATTTCAAGGGTCCAATGCCACACCAAGGTGTTCAGATGTGAACCTGCAGCAGTCTGAGGGTTAAGCTGTGCTAACAGGAAGCTCCTCATTCTCAGTGGGGGAGAGTCCAAAACACCAAAGGAGGGCAGAAGCTCCCGTCAGAGGGCTGAGGACAATCAGGAGACTACAGGGCAGGCTGGCACTGCCAAGTGTCCTCCTGCTCTAGATGCCCCTGGGGCAAGGTAGGCAGGGCCAGCAGGAATGAGGCAGGCTGCAAGCTTTGTATTGCCAGAAACAGTAGTGCTGGGAGGAGGCCCTGAGCCTTCTGCAGTGGTCTGTGGGGAGTCCCCTTCTCTGCTGTCCATTCCCAAGAGAGGAAGGAGTGCCCAGCACCTCCACGCACTGCCTGCCTAACTCTTCCCCATTCTTTAAAGCCTGGCTCAAAATTTACTTTTTCTTTCTTTCTTTTTTAAGCTTTTATTTATTTATCTTTAGAGGGGAAGGGAAGGAGGGAGAGAAATATCAATGTGTGGTTGCCTCTTGTGCGTCCCCTGCTGGGAACTGGCCTGTAACCCAGGCATGTGCCCTGACTGGGAATCGAACCGTGTTTGTTTGGTTCGCAGGCCCGCGCTCAATCCACTGAGCTACACCACCCAGGAAAATCTACTTTTTCCACGTCTTCTTTGACCACTCTAGCCGTCAAGATTTTCTTTCCTCTGAAAACTCTAAACTGTCAGTCCCGAACTGATTTCTGGTAGGTTTCAGCCTGTCTTAACCCTCTGCAGCCCCAGCTGTGGTTTTGTAACCCAAAGTCTTAAGCACTGCACTGAGAATAAGTTTGTGGTGCGCCCCTCCCTGCCAAGTGGGGTGCACAGAGGGCGGATAAGTGGAGTAGGGACCCCTAATCCCCCAGGCCAGAAGCCCAACATATCTGCCTACTATGGACATTTTATATGTGAGGGACATGACAATCTTTGAGCTGTGTTGAGTTAAATGACAATTGTTAAGAGGAAAAACTGTAAATAAATATGGAATGCTAGTGAATGATATGCATAATGAAGTACTTAGTAAAGTGCTCTGATGCTTGCAATTTATTTTGAAATACATTAAAATTAAGATGGATCAATGGATGTGTGATAGGTATGTGATAAGACAAGTACAGTAGAATGTGTTAATGGCAGAAACCAGGCGGTGGGTACACGGATGATTACTGCATAATTCTTTCAACTTTGGTGTATGTTCAAAATTTTTTGAAATAAAATGTTGAGGAAAAAAGCAAAAAAACCCCACAAAAACAAAAAACCCAACCAAACTCCCCAAATAAAATGACTGCTGTCAAAAAGTTCCCCAGTCTGTCACTCAGCAAATCTATTTCCAGCAGACCTACCATGGGTTCTATCTCCCCTAAGGCCGTCTCCTACTCTCACAAGGTTCTGGCTTGGATGTTGCCTCCAGGAAGCCCTCCAGGGCCCTCCCAGAGCCATCGAAGGCTGAGGTGAAGTGCTCTTCCTCTACATCGGGGCACTTACAGCCTTGTACGTATGTACTTCCACATATATTATGCAGTCTTCTCCTGCAGAACTATGGGCACCGTGCGTACCACCCAGGCCTTCAGTAAACCTTTGTGCATGACAACCTTCCAGACTCTGCCCTCTCTGTCATCGGGGCACCTGGCAAAAAGCCAGGTCCATGGCAGATGCTCACTGTTTCTGAATCTTTCGGTGAGATGAGTGGCCAGTCCTGCCCCAAGCCTATTTCCCGCCCCAGACAGCCGGGGACAAATGTCCACGCCACCCTCCGCATTAGCACCTTCCCTGCGGCAGGCAGCCCCCTTCCTCGCCCCACCGCAGTCCCTTACCTCTTCTCCACACAGTTCCTCTCCTGAGGACCCCTCCGTGGCCCATCTACCTTCCCCACCCCCCACCCAGCTGCTGCCGGCTGAAAACGCTTTTCCCGCGCAGCCCTCCCCACCTCAGCACCCCATCGCGTCCTTCCCGCACCGATTTTACTGGGCCGGGCGTCTCCGCCTGTAGCGGCGGCGGCGAGGAGCGCGGCCAGCGCGGAGAAGAGGCGGGCAGCGCAGGCCATGGCGGGCGGCGACGGGGGCAGCACGCCGGGGCTGGGGTGCTAGCGTGTTGGCGCTGTGCTCACCGCCCCGCCCCGGAGCGCCACTGGACGCCCCGCCTTCCAGACCCGCAGTTTACAGCCTCTCATTGGACAAGTAGCCATCCCCTCTCCAGCACGAGGCCCTCATTAGCTGCCTCTCTCTCAGGGAAGGCTCTGTCATTGGCAGCTTCCCCATCCCGCCTCCTGACTATGGGCTCCTCATTGGCTGGCTCCTGGTGCTCCAAAGCAGGTGTGCATTCTTCGGATGCTCTGCATCAGGACCAGGGTCCTGGAAAAGAAAGAGTTGGAGCGTCGACCTCCTCCGTTCAAGGCCAACCCCTGACTGTTACTAACTATAACATGCCCTCTCTGTATCTCATTCAGCTTCGCTGCTCTACCTTTCTCAGTAGTTGAGACAATCATGTGAGGTAAGGAAGGTGAAAACAGTTGGCAGTGACTGCTAGCGCTGGAAATTGCTGACCAGGCTGAAATAAGGCCAGATGCTTTTGACGCTGCTGTTAGAGGTTTTGTTGTTGTTGTTGTTGTTGCAGTTTCTACATACAGCTAATATCTCTACCTTCTGCCCAAAACAAAACCAAACGACCCCAAACAAACCAAAAGGTCTCCATCCACTCTCTACTCACAGGGGAGGAGGGGATAAACTCCCACTTTCACCCTCTAAGAAAACCTAAGACCAGTCAGCGTGGCTAGTTTGCCACACTGAAAGACAGATTTCTTCTAGCAGAAAATAAAGTTGGGGGCGAGTTTCAGAATAAGTGAACTCCATATTCATCCAGTTAGATTATGGCTGAGAGAAGAAACTGTCAAGGGATTCAGAGAATAGTAAAAGTGCATACAGCTGGGGTCCTAAATCAGCTTTGAGTCTTGATTTAACAGGGCCAGACTGGATTACTAGTAAAATGGTACATGAACATGCATTCCTCATAATCTTGAAAGAAAAATAAAAAACTTTTTAACAGTATTTGTGTCAGAATGCAAAACCTTTTAAGTTCACTTCCAGAGAGTCCAAATATTCCTTAATTTTTTTAAAACAAAGCATTCACTGATAACTTTGTGTGAAGTTTTTATGTGCCAACTTAATCTAATTGTGTAGGGTTCTTTTTGTGGGGGGAATAGGGTAAATCATATTAAAGTAACTTCTTCACTCTACTTTGCTTCTAATTGTAGGGTCCTTGGGGGAGTGAGGTTGGGTATCTGTTGCTGCATAACAAACTACCCCAAACCTTAGTGGCTAAAACAGTTATTTTTTGAGAGAAGGGAGGAAGAGAGAGAAACATCAATGTGTGGTTGCCTCTTCCACCCCGCACCGGGGACCTCAGTCCACAACCCAGGCCTGTGCCCTGACTGGGAATTGAACCAGCAACCCTTTGGATTGCAGGCCAGTGCTCAATCCTCTGAGCCACATTTGCCAGAGATAAAAGCAACGATTATTTATTTGCCTCAAATTCTCTACTTTGGGCACGGATGTGAGATCAGGTCATCTCTGTACCACGTGGTGGCAGGTGGACCCACATTCAAGATGGCTCCCTGAGAGGACTGGCAAGGGGGTTCTGGCTGGCAGCTGAAAGCTTAGCTAGGGCCCTCAGCTCCAGCCCCTAGGCTGCTTTGGTTTGCTCTTGGTTTGATGGCTGGATTCCAAGTGAGCATCCAGAGACAGGAAGGCTTGTGTCTGGAAACTGGCAGTGTCACTTCTACTATATTCTATTGGTCAATCACAAAGTTCCAATTCAAGGAAATTTGGAGCCATGTTTTAAAACCTTCACAGTGAAATTAAGAGTGTGGATGAAGTCTGAGTGCACAGGAATAAGAAATTACTTACTAAGACTGAGAATATAGGAGATGATGGGTTATGAACCGGGGTGTGCAGACAGGACTGGAAGAATGAAAATGCAAGGCCACACTTCAGGAAAGGCTGGCTCCGAAGAGGGCCACTGAGGAGGCTGGGTATGTAGAAGCCAGCTGAACAGAGGTAAAGACAAGGCCAGGCAGAGGTTGGGAAGGACACAGCAGAACAAGGTCATGTGTTAGTAATCTGGTGTAAAGGATGGTCAGAGGTCCAGCAGTTCAGTGAAGTGGTTAAAGCAGATAAGACAATTATAACCAAGAAGCAAACACAAGAAAATAATGCAGTTGCAGAGAGGACGGCAGAAACAGGAGTCCAGGTCTAAATAACACATAGGAATCAGAAAGAAGCAACTCAGGGAGGTATAAGAACAGACGAGACTTCAGCACCGGGGGAGGGTGTGGAATGTCCACACGGCATCCGTTTGGCTGGATTGCTGCAGAATCTCAAGGTGCCTCCACGGAGCACCAAACAAGGTGGGTTGGAGGTCACTGTTGTGACCACAGCATGTCAACACACAACATGAATTAAGCAAACAAAGGCACTACATGTGGATTAAAGTTATTTCAAGTCAGGTTTTATTAAAGTTATTTATTTCTGAATGTTTTATATCATCCTTAGTTTTCCCTAATCATTTTGTTTTAGTGTTTAAGAACCTTGCTTCACTTATCAAATCCTTTGCCATGAAAGCACCAAAGAAGTTCCATCAGTATCAAACCAACTGACTCCTTTATGGCAGTGAGGAAAACCTGTAAGATTTGTAGAATCCAAGTACTAAAACACTGAGATCCCCTCTTCAAGTGAGCCAAAGCTTCCTTACTTGCCCTCTGTAAGCCAATGTCTTTTCACATTACCATCAAGATGAAAGTAATTCAAAGCACTGACACAATTTTCTTGCTTCTTCAGCCTAAAAACATGAATTTCTTGTGCTGTGGTAAAACAAAACAAAACAAAAAAAACCCCAACCAAAACAACCAGAAGCTGGAAGGAAAATAAGCCACTCTGATTAGCTTATTAAGTTTCAATAGTTAAACATTTTTTAACCAGGATTCCCTTTTTTCCTAGACTTTAAAGCAGGTATAAAAACGTTGGAAAAACAATGTGTATAATAAAAAGCAGTTAAAAATAAATATCTGAGGCATACTACAATAGTTAATTCACACATTTCATTTAATCCTCACAGTATTATGAGAAAATTATAACCGTTTGACTAATAAGCAAGCAGGCTCAGAATGGTGAAATGAGTGGGGCCCGGGATCACACTACGACTGAGCCGCGACTTAGCTGAAGTCCATGCCCACAAGCCTGTGCTCAAGCATGCTGCCCTGGCTCCCAAAAGCCCTTCCACTTTTTGAGATTCTTTACTGCTATGGCTCCATTTTCTAAATTTACACTTTTAAGTTTGCAAAACTACTGAATAAGAATCCAAAATTATTCTCAATCCATAGCTAAATCAGGAAGTTACAAAGAATTTCAGAAAATTCTTCAAATAATCAGAATATTCCATACCTAAAATTACGGTTATTCTGATTCAATGGTAATACTAGCTAGTAATCCGAGAATGCAGGAATAATTATAATGGGCTAATTTTCTTACTGTCACCATCTGTCCGTCTCAAAGGAACGCAAGCAAATAAAGACAAATTCCCACTGTGAACTCTGACTGCTCATTAAATTTACACCAGGCACTTAGTGGGATGCCAAGAGGTTCTGGTTTAAAAGTCTTACCACCAGTGTTTTGTTTGCATTTTAAAAGCATGTATTTTTTTTAAGTGTCTAAATCTTGTGGAGATTGTAGGGCCCATGAGGGATGGCTTTATTTATACAAGTCTGTGTAGTGTCCTAGAATTATATATGGTGTCTAATTTTTACCACTCCGCTGAAATGGGTCACAGAGTTCCAGCAGAAGTGGATTTATTTTGTGGGTAACTAACTTAGACCTAACCCTATGCAATTAAAACATATTAAGGAAACAAACCAACCCCAACCCTATGCAGTCTGGACAGCCGACACTTCACTGTCTGCTGGGATGCCTCCGCATGCTCTTCAAGAACCACTGCACCTTGACTGAGTGGGTACCTAGTTGTTCCTCCTTCAAATTCTCACTGAAATTTAGCCCATTAGTTTTAGAGATTTATTTGAGTCCAATTCTAAAAACACTATTTTCATACTTCAGAAGAAGTGGGAAGGGTGAAATCAGATCATCATTAAAGTCTCTTCTAGCATTAAAATAGCCGTAGGTAATCTCCTTTCTGAAGTCTGATGTATGACCCATTCCCTAACTCCCATGTCGAACAAACCTTTTACAAAACACCAGGCATACGAAGCAGGACTGAAAAATCAAAAACTGACACAGGCTCACTGCTCTAGGTCACACACGACAGGGGAGTGCTATGCTTGCACTCTGTGACGGACGGGGAACTGGGGTGACTTCTCGGCGTTCCCTGCCTTCCAAGTCTCGCCTGGGTCTTCAGCCCTTGTAAATGGGAATGGGAAAAGACAATGAGTGCGAAGATGGAGTCTACTTGGCAGGTGCTATAAGGACGAAAAAATGGCTAAAAGGAAAACAAAATAAGAATAGGTAAAGTCCTGAAAATCCGTATGTATAAAAACCAACCCAAATGATCTAAATTCATACACCTATAAAGCTTCACTACCTAACTACCCAAATGTCGAGCTAATCCTTTCCCCCACGAATACCATTCAATACAATTCCTGTTACAGGACTATTAGAAGGGAACAACCAGTTGAAAACACATAAACATACATATACTCATTTCCACCTTTTGAAGAGATTTTGGATTGAAAGTCATCAGAGCACTAATTTAAAAACAATTTTCTTAAACGTATTTTGATAAAGGTCACAGGAACACTCATCACATTGTTCAAATGCCCAATGGCAAGACTTCTGATGAGACCAAAGAGGTCACCGTAAATCAATACAGTATCTTAGAAATAAAGCCAATATGACTAAACCCAAAACAGACCACATGAAGTAGCTCATGTACAATACAAACCTAGTTTAATAAATAAAGGAACACAGGTGGCTGCACTCCGGTCATCCAGCTCCTCACCGCCCACTCACAGTCTTCTCTGGGACTCCACGGCCACCTCCACCTGGGCAAGTCTAATGGTGCGGCCGTGAAGCTTGTAGCCGTCTTGCCTTACTAACGCCACTGTGCCAGGCTGCACCCCCACACCAGCTGGCACGTGACAGATGAGTTCATGCTCATGAGGGTCGTATTTGTCACCAATGGGGGTCATTTTCTCCAGGCCGTGCTTGGCAAACACACTTTTCAGCTTTGCTTCTAAAAGTGACAAGCCTCGGAAGATCTTCTCCAGAGTGAGCTTCTGGTCCCCGAGCTCTGCTTCTTCAGAAATGCACCCTGCAGTCTTCTCCAACATGTCTGCCACCTCCACCAGGTCCTTACAGAAACTCTGGATCCCTACGGAGAAACCACGCATTGTTATTGTTGGTGAGGAGACCACTCTGCCTTTGGGGGCGAGGTCTGGGGAAGGCCCGGGGAGCGCTAGGACACTGGGCACACCAGGAAGTGGGACGACCGCCCCACAGGACTCAGGGATCATCATCAACGCACCCAACAAGCCAGTTTCCCTTGACGGGCATTTGACTAGGAGGCCTCCTAGGAAACGGGGAGGAGGGTAGAACCCGAGAACTGACTATTTACAACAGGCTCAGGAACCGGTCCTTTAAAACCATCTTTACGCTTCTTGTCTTTTTTGTTGCTATTCACTTTTAGCATTGAGTTATGTGTGTTTTGAAAATTCCTGTCTGTCTCCGACATGTTGAGGCAATAGGGATGCTAGCATTTCATGAGAGGCCATAATAAAAAATTAGCTGACAAGACCAGACTAAGGGGAGTCAAAAGGGTGGTTTATTTTGAGGATTAGCTAAGTAGGAACAGGAAAGTAAGACACATCCATAACGAGTCTCCAACCACTTGCTAGAAAGTTCTACATACTTGCTAGAGATGAGCCCAAACTCTTTTACCTTTTTAGAGTCACACAAACTGTTGTAAAAAAGCAAACTCAGGTGTTGAGAAATCTCATTACTCCCATTATGCATCTTGATTTTTCACACAAGAAGGATAAGCAATGTCACCACTGCAGCTGTCCATGGGAACACCAATGCCCTGGTAGGGGATGGTGGGGCCAAGGACTTTGTTGATCCAGCTTTAATCCAGGCTGAGTTTTAAGGCCCTGTGTCCAAACAAGAAGCCACCTCAACTGTATTCAGAGGGAATCAGAATACCACCAAGAGGTAAGCAATAAAAAAGATCACAGATTAAGGAATGACTGACAGAGAGGTGGGAATTTTTCCTTTAACTTTGGCAGGATAAGAGATCCATTATAGCTTCTTGAGCCAAACAAGTGGATTGGGATTCAAATTAGCGTAATAGTAACATACATAATGAACTTCGGGGGCTGGCAGCATGACAGATGGGCAGGCAGGGAAGATATCAAAAAAAAAAACCAGGGGAGCCAACTGAAGTTCTCTTGTTATGATGTGGTCTGAAGGAGAGGAGGCAGTGGAAACAGGAGGTACTTCCAGGGACCCAGACTTGATGTGATCCAAGCTGTGGAAGACACCTCTCTGACCCCCATCAGGGATGGCAGCCAGAGAATATTAATGGCTCTTAATGAGATCAGCTGTGAAAGAAGACCTTGGCCAAAGGCTTGAAAAGCATGCCCATAAGACTAGCATCTCACCTGAGAGAAAAGAATGTTTTAAAAAGATCAATCAGGAACACGAAAAGTATCCCCTGGTTATTCAAAAGACAGACACTTTAATAGCATTTTGACAGCTGAAAGCTCTGTGCTTGACTTGTGTGCTGCTGTGGTACAAAGGGCCCTGGCTTCCAGTCAGTCAAGTTGTGTAAATTTGGGCAAACAGAAGCCTAGGTTCTTTCCCACTCTCTGATTCTAATTACTGTGTTGTTTCAAAAGTGGTTGGTTCTGCATCATTTCTTAGTGGAAAAAAAGGATCCTTTGTGAACTGTTTAAGAGAATATGGGTTACTCAGACAAAACCATCCCTGGAAGAACAGACTCATGCCACGTCCTTTAAAAGCATTCTACTTTTTTCACACTTCCATGCTCACTTCAATTTTCTAAGTATTCCTGGTCACAAGGAAGAAATGACATAAGGAAATGACTTATATGGCATGTTTTGCTGGACACATCTTGCTCTGTAAACAAATTAAATTACCTATTAAATTCTTTGGAGTTTAGTTAATTAATATGTACTTGTTTCTGGGGACCTTGTTAATTCTTGAGGAAACTGATACGAGCTAGTTCCTAACTCAAAGCTTGCCTTCTGGTAAGCCGACTCACCCTGCTCCCCTCAAGCAGTTGGGAAGTCTTCCCCAGTCATCGCAAGTGGTTTATTTACTACAAAAACTCTCTGTAGCTCAGAGGTCAGGCAACTTTTCCTGCAAAGGGTCATACAGTAAATACACATGTATTTTTAATCCTCACCTGAGGACATGCTTATTGATTTTAGAGAGAAGGGAAAGGGGAAAGAGACGGAGAGAAACATGAATGGGAGAGAAACATGAATGGGAGAGAGAAACAATCAGTTGCCTCTTGCACATGCCCTGACTAGGGACTGAACCTGCAACCTAGGCATGTGCCCTGACCGGGAATCGAACCTGTGACCTTTCAGTTTATGGGATGATGCCCAACCAACTGAGCCAGGGCGGTATAGTAAATATTTTATGTTTTGTGGGACAAGAGGTAAAAATCAAGGATTTTATGTAGGTGACTATATACCAAAAAGGAAAATAAATTTTTATGAGTTTTTAATGATGAAACTCAGTACTTTATGGACTAAGAGGTGGCAGGCAGGCTTGGACTGCAGGCTGTGGTCTCATAGTTGGAAATGAGACTAAAATTTGGATGAAATACCAGGAATACAATTTGGGGGTCAGTACTTAGCTGGTAATTGAAGCCTTAACACATGATGTCCACAGCACAGAAAGAAAAGTGGAAGACTATGCCAAAGTCCTGGGGCCGGACAGGACCGGAGTGAAGGGAACCTGGGCACAAACAGATCAAATCCCGAGAAGGCAGCAGTGTGACAGCGGGGAAAGAGCAATCACTGAAGGGCCGGGACACAGCGAGCTCACGTCCGCATCTACCACAAACTCACTCTTGTCCCCTTACCTGTAAAAGAAGACTGGACTAGATGGACCCAAGGGCCCCTTTGAGCACTTTCTATGTGTAGTGGAAGTATAATGTTACATATTAAATTGTGAGTATGGAAAGTCACCACAGATTTGCCCTTTGCCCTTGAAGCCCTGTTACTCAACTAGCACCTTCAGGAACACATTTGGAACAAGATGTGGTGCATGTGTAGAAAAATTTCTGAAACACTTTGAAATGGACCAAAAAGGATATTCAGTGTCCTCGGTGAAAATTCATGTGATCTAAGGAAGTGCAGGACAGAGCCCAGGGCTTGTCTGTGGGAATCCCTATGCTGCACCCAGGAACGTGCTGCCTCCAGCCTGCTCTCCAGTGAGAAATGCTCCACCTGCAGATCAGACTTTACCGGTGACATCTGTGATCACACCTTGGAGCGGCAGCTTGTTCAGACCCTTTACTGTCCAATTTGTGACAAGAGCCTCTCAGCAAAAGAAACGCCAATCTTCGAAGACCATGTGTTCTGCCACAGTCTCTAAGTGCCCCAGCCTCTCGAATTCATGCCGTACATAGATTTTATATAGTAGAACCTATAGCTTCTACTGTGAGTTATGACACAAGATCCTGCCTAACCTGAAAACATTAGGGATTTATTTAGTCCTGCTGCCCTAAAGGTAGAATCATGTCGGTAATCCAAAGGGTAGTGTTAAGGGCTGTTACTTCCACCCATGCTGGTTACCACCTTTTAAATCGCATGCTGCTAGCTGTATTAGCTTGTCACCTCTGACGCCTACTCTTCCAACGGTCTCCAGTACACGGGCCCTGGGATGCAAGTGACCTGGCTGTTCCCAACAGGCCTGACTCAAATCCTAAGTGGTTAGTTTTCCAAGTTGTCCCACAGTCCCTGAAGGGGAGGCCTTGAGTATATCTGTACTCAGTCCTCAGTCCTGCCCTCGGGGCTGGAGGTTGACCAGAAGTTGAGAATTTCTTCCTCCTCTCCTTCAGGCGTCTTTCTTCCCCTGATGGCATTAGGCTGGCAAAAACAAACAAACAAACAAACAAACAACCCCCCCGGCATGACACAGAACTCAGGCATCCAATTTGGATACCAACGGTTTCTCATCTTGATTTCCCAGCTCCTAATGGAAGCCTCTTTTTCTTGAACTGTAGACATGAAATATTACTTCAATCACAGAAAGTCCGCTTTGTCTGGGGATACCTCTGCCTGACACTGTCTACTCTCTGATCTTTCCCACGCACACACCTTTTACTGTCTTTCCTTCACAGTTAGTAGGAGTTGTGAGAAACTGTATGGGGTTTGCAATTTTCTAAGTCCGTGGGTTTCAATGTGGATGAGTCGGAATAGTGAGACTAACGTTAAACTCTTTAATACTAAAAATAAACTAGTCCTCTTTTTCAGGGACTTCGGTAACTTAAAAAAAATAAAGAAAGAAAATAAAGAAAACTAATGTGCTCTAGCACAGCCTCCAGGGCTATCTGCTTCCATGGGGTCCTTTTGTCTCTGAGTTATTTTTATAACTTAGGAAGTTGAAAAATACTAAGAATACTAAAATAATTCTTGCCCACAATCGTAAAAATTGTCTGGTGGAGATACAACGGATTATTGCACAATAGATAGAGACCAATTTTGCTTCTATGAAGCAATTTCAGCAGCCCTGATTGCTAAATGTGTCTGTTTTTTGAATTCTCCACTGAACATCTTGATGATTCACTTGTTTGTTAATGAGTTAAACACACCTGTTTGTATGAGCACTACAATGTTAAGTGTACATGCTTGAAAAAGAAAATAACCAAGGTTTGGTCAAACTAAAGGTAAGCAGTATTTCAGTGAACGGTTCACTTGACAACATTCCCTAGAAGCAGCACAGGACGCCTATGGGGATAAGGGCAGGGCAGGGATCAGTTAAGGACTCAGATGCATTTTCACTAGGTTCAGTTTGCAGAACTGTTAGTAAGGGATCTTAAGTAAGAATAAATCTCTCACCAAATATCTTGGCGTCTTCTACACATCTCTGGGTTCGCCTTCTTATGTTTTCACCATCAGCTACAGCTCTCTGGTATCTCACCTGATCATCAAACGCAAAGTCAATACGATAAGAAAACAAATGCTTTTTGGTAGAAAAGAATGGTTTTGCTTATTTTACAAACTGTACCCTCATGACAGGGTTTAAATTAGAAGAAAAAAAGGAGTTGTAGGAATTCCAGATCAGTTATTCCAAATGCCCAGGTGAAGCAGCAGTCTACTCTTTACAGCAGCCCTGAAAGGCAGTCACTTAGCCTGCTGGTTTTCAAGCTCATCTTGAGAAAAAGCCTTCTTTTTCACATTCAGCCAACACTACCACTGTCTAACTTTTGTTCACTAAATTGAACTCTAAGACAACCAAGAGTATGTTTTAAAAACGTGTCATCCACTTGAAGGCAGTTATTTCAGTCTCTTTAGTCTTTTTCTCTATCATTCTTACAATCCCTGGTTCCTTTAGCTGCTCTCATAAAACATGCTTTCCAATCGCCTTACCTTTCCAGTTGGTCAGTTGGTCTTGTTTGCAATTACGTTAATGTCTATCTTCCTCAAAGTGCATTTGTCAGCCCAGCACTGGGCACAGTATGCCTAAGGTAGTCTGACCAGCAGAGTGTAATGATAAATGACCTCACTTACTCGACAAACATTGTCAACTACCTGCCAGGCACTGTAGTTCCTCTGAAGCTACCAAATATCAGATACCTAAGGACTGAAACACAACAGGGAACTGAAAGAGATGACTGTCCTTAGTCAGTGATACTTTTTCACTACTACCGATTATTTTGCCCAGTATATCTAGCAAGAGAGTGGAAGTGGGTGAGGAGTAGAGAGCTAACGAGGGGAAACAGTTTTGAACAGATAAAATCTACTCACTGTTAAATCCTGGACTTCCTTTTCCAGTCTCACAGCTTTTAGCTTTAAGGCTCTTTCAGCAAGAGAGGGCCCCAGCTCATCAGGAGGGTCCTCGGAACCGCAGTCCTCCCCAGCGGTGCTCTGGGTGGCAGTGCTGAAAGGATGCGGACTTCCCCTAAAGTGGGAGGGAGGGAGCGTGGAATGAAGAAATGCCACCGTTGACAGCCAAAGTTACAGCCAAGTTCAGACTGAACTCCAGACAAAGTGTTTTTGGTCACAGTAACACTATGAACAATTATCAAACGCTTACTAAGTACCAGAGACTATTATAAGGATTTTACTTAAACCATCTTTTCATTTCATAACAATGCGTGAGACAAGTACTATTAGCGTCCCTATTTTACAGATGAGAAAACTGAGGCTCAGAGAAGCTTAAGACTTGTTCAGGATCACATAGCTAGTTTTCTATGCAGCTAGGATACTGAGCACCAGGCAACAGAAATACTCAGAAATGGGGACACAAAAATTAGCAAGAAAAAAACAAACTCTGATACTCAGAACTAGTGGGGCATTTATCATAGTGGGAATTCAAATCAAAAAGCCATACAGCTCTGGTTCAATCCTTCATTTTATAGCTGGGGCAAATAAAGCCCTGTAAAGGGACTTTTATCAAACTGAAGTTAGGCCTAGAGTTCTAAACCTTCTCGACTGAAAGCTGTAAGTAAGGCTTTTAGAGAAGAGAACCTGTGCTGAATAAGACAAAGTTCTGAGATGCTAACTCACCTATATGTAAAATCAACTCAACTAAATATGCATAAAACACTGTATGTTATGGACTGCAAATTATAAACAGATGAATAAGAGATTTTTGTATTCTATTATGCTTATGATCTTCAATTTTATACAGCTCAAATGTTTGACATTTCATTTAGTTTACACAGGAGGAAATTCAGAGTAGGGACTAATTTGTAGATCTTGGATTGTAGCAGTTCTGCCCCTCCTTTAATGAAGTTTCCAATATACCTGATGGATAGTTTGATGTTAAGTAAAATCATCAAGAAAATCGGTCTGTGAGTGAAAATCTCTTTTAAAAAGTTTATTTATATAAACTAGCATATATGAGGAGTGCTCGCTAAGGTGACACTTCGGCAAAGGTTTAAGAGGGTAAAGGAGTTTGCTTCCAGAAAGGGAAGAGAGCAGAGCTGGCCTAAGGTGTACCCAGCACAACTCTTATTCCCAGACTTTCCAGGCCAGTCCTGTGTTCACTGATTGTGATCTGGTGTCAGATTATACATATGAAATGCCTTCTTCCTCATAAACTCCTAACGAGCCACATTTATTCACAGAAAATAGGTCACAATATCCTCAGGACCAATTTAAAGGGAAATGGCCAGAATACAAGTCATGAAAGAGAGCGTAGCTGTGGCGGATCCTTTCGGTTCCTACTGCCTCTGGAGTGCGGGTTAATTTTATCAGAAGAAGCCATTTTTCTTCTGGTCACTTCCCTACATTACAAACTGCCACAAAGACTTTAAAAACTTAATCACGATTGGGAAAAAAAAAAAAAGCCCGAAACCCCGAATTCAATCTCTCACCCAGGTGTTAGGGTGGGGTACTAGCTAGGTCAGGTGTGTTAGCACAAAAAGGTGACATAGTTATGCATATAGTAATTCTCGGAATCCCCCGCGGATTTATTTACATTTCAGACTTTATCCACCCGCCTACTCAGCCCTATTTTATTCTTTCCTAGGAAGTAGTAGTCAACAGGGTACACTGCCGGAAAATAATCGACATTGTTTACTAATTAAAAGCGCCGACTCTGGAGCTCTGACTGGTTTCCAGCCTGGGTTCCACCATTCCCCAAATGTTATCGCGGAAAGTTACTCAACTTTTCCAAACCTCAGTTTCCTCTGTTAAACAGGGCCTAATAAAAGTAATTACCCATAGTTCTGCAATCGGCATAAGTGACCAATAAAAAGTGCTGCAGTCCATTGATAAAAAAAGTTACTGGAACTTAACAGACTTCCGAAAGCAGGTGCCAAGGGCCTTATGGGGAGAGACCAAATCCAACGCCCTCCTTTCCCGACAGGTAAAGTGACGCCCGGATAATGCGGAAGGGACTGGCGTAAGGTCACAAAGGAGTCAGGGCAGAATATCCCAATTTACCTGCAGACACCAGAGCGCCGAGGAAGGGGCCGGGAGAGATACCTCCCCAATTCAATCTACGCTCGGGGGTGAAAAGATTTCCCACCTCCGAGGACGTGACCTTAGATCTTCCCACCTTCTCCGCCGGGCAAGGAAGCGCGGTTGTGGGGTTCAGCTTGCACCTCTGTATAATGGGGCTGGGAGCGCCTGATAGGAGCGGCCGAGAGGCTTGATGGGTCCTCTCTCGGGCTCGCTCACCCCGTATAGTCCTCACGTCCCCGACCCAAGGCTTGCCTCGCTCGTTTACCTGCCTTCGGACGCGGCACTAGAGGCCAAAAGGCGCTGAACCCGCCGTCGGACCGCCCACAAGGACCGCGCGGCCATGTTTCCGGTCTAGGCCACCGGAGGGAGCGCACGCTCACTAGCTGCAAGTGACGAGAGACGCTCGCTCAAAAGAAAAAAAAAAAAAACCACGCTTCCCGGCAGCCCTCGCGGTAGAGTCGATGCCGGACTCTAACATCAATTTCCGGTGCGCGGGGCTGTTTCACCCCCCCGCAACACTTCCAGTCTTCAAATGTGTTCCGCGCGAGTATGGGTTACTGTCCTAACGCTGTGAGTTCAGTGCTAGCCGTGGATTTCGCGGCGAACGGACGGATCCCAGCTGTGCTTTTTTGAAGCTTATGTGAAATTATAAACGCCATATGAAATCAAAATAGGACCGAGGTTTAAACGTGAGGGGAATGGTGCTGCGGACGCCTAGAATACCATATAGCCGGATATGCAGAGTTTTCCTAATGGAAATAATATTTGAATTGAAAGCTGAAGAATGAGTAGATGAAACAGCAGGAAAGCAGTTCAGGTAGAAGTAAGCACCTTCTGCGAAGACCCAACGAAGAGGGAAGAGTACTGCGAGTAAGGGACTGGAATGCTGGAGGAAGGGGAGAAACAGCAAAAGATGTATGGTTGGGCATGGCCATACGGTCACCTCAGGGATTAAAAAACATAGGAGCCTGATACTCCTCCTTCTTCCATCACTCTTCCCCACTTTCTCCCCTCCAATTTTCTCGTTTCCCCTCACTACAGTGTGAGTTCCATTAGGGGAAAGATTTCTTTGTAACCCTGATGTAGATTACCATTTTTTCTGAATGCACTTGAGTCTTATTCTGAATGCAATGGGAACATGCTACAAAGCCTTTACATGTTTAAAGTAGCCATTTACTGTAGGGAGGAGATCGCAGGACGTGAGGCTGCAAGGAGTAGGGAAACAAGCTGTTAGGAATAGTACAGCAAGGGTGCTGGATCACCTCAACAGAGACCTTTGTAACCACCTTATCTAAAGTAGCTACTATTTTAGGTGTGTCCAGCGCATTTTTGTTTCCATATTAGTAATTTATTTGGTTTGTTTTCTTTTTTGCTTGTTCTCCCAATTAGAGTGTGAGTTTCAGGAGGGTGTTTGTCTCGTTCACATCTAGTACAGTAAGTAGGTGCTCCATAAATATTTGTAGAATGAATTAATGAAGATGAGTGGAGATAGGAAGAAGTAGTTGTATTTTAGAGAGATTTATTTAGTATGGAAAACTGCCCAGTTGTGAGGATGAACTGATGATTGGGATTGAGGGCTTTTGGAGTTTCCAGACTAGTTACTGGATAGTCCCTAAAGTTAAAAAAAGGGAAAAAAAAATAAGGGATGGGAGTTGTGCTTTTATCATTCTGTGAGCATTCGCCATGACATGGCTTACTTGTATTGTAGCTATTTGGGCCAGATTTTTTCCTTGCTTGTCTGTGAGCTCCACGAGGACAGAGCTGTAGCCTTTTGCATGTTTATATTCTATCCAAGGCCCAGCTCAGATGTTTTGAAGCCAACACCTTATGTTTCCTTTTGGCCTTAGGAAAAGAGCACCATGACTTAAGGAGGGATTATGAGTCCTTTTACATATAAGAAAATTATTCTCAGAGAGGTTAGTGAACCTGCTCAAGGTACCCTACTGAGGATTAGTGACACTAGAAATCTGATAGTCCAAACATCTGGTAGTGTAGGGAAGGATAGCTTCAAGTTCACCTCAGCTCCGTGAGCCTATACTTTGAAAAACCACCAAACAAAACATTTACAACCAGGAGCTGGCATCTATTCTTTAGCCATTTCCTTTATGATTCTCTTAGCTGTCCAACTTGTAATGTATTGCATTCATGTATCCATTCATTCATGCATTTATTAAGTGCCAGTGTGCTTCTGAATGCTTCAGTGCAAGGGGACTGGGGAAGTGGATGAAATGGGGCCTTGGAACTGAGAGGAAGGCCTGTAGGATCACACCTTGTGTTCACATACTGGCTCCCAATTGCCTAACCTCTTTGGGTTTCCATTTCCTGTGCTGTGAAAACTGGGATAATAGTACCTATCTTGCAGGATTTTAGTCAAGACTAAAGGGATAAGGCCTAGAAAAGTCACTAGCACCAGGACTGCCTACATAAGTTAAAGGGCAAAAGGAATATGTGGGACCCCTTGTTCTAAACATATTAAGAGTACAGCAGCAGGGCAGTCAACCAAGCACAGAGCCCTGCTAAGCGTGACTGCACAGGCTGCATGCGTGTGAACAAGGCTCTGACTGACATAGTGCCTGATGCATGGGGAGTATTCAGTAAACGTTAACTATTAATTTCCTATGGTCCCACTTCTCAAAGAGTCTAAGATCTATTGGTGGAAAAAGATACTTAGCTTCAAAATAACTGCATGGGAGACAACAAGGGCACAACTGGGTTGTCAGGTGACATTCCAGATTCATGTTTTTAAAAAGCATGTTGATAACACAGATTATGTGAGTGCCTTTGTCATTGAAGATACTCAGGTGGAATCTGGATGAAAACTCAGTTTCAGATTGGTTGCCTTATAGTTCTGCTGGTTGTAATTACCATGTAAAAGTCATTTCTTCTTCAGTGGAAAGGACACAGGATTTTGAGCCAGACATTTCTTATCCAGTTAATAGCGAGAACCACTAATGACTGGGCATTTAATATTTCTCAGACACTGCAAGATGCTTCCCATGTGTTATTATCCCATTGAATTCCCCCAATAGTCTTGGGAAGAGAGTACTGTTGTTAACCTGGTTTGATAGGTAAGGAAGACAAGAATGAAAGAGGTCAAGTAACATTCCCAAAGTTACAGCTATTAAGTGGCAGAGGCAGGGCTCAAACCCAGCCTTGTCTGGATCTGGGCTCTATAAGCCCTAAGCCTTGTGCTCTGATACTGACTAGATGGGTACTTTGGGTCAGGTTATTTTTCTTGCTCTGGTCTCCAGCAACCTCAGAGGATGGAAAAGTTTGGATGAGGCTCAAGTATGTAAAGCCTTAGGCAGGGTAAAGTATGTGAAGCCTCTAGGACAGTGTCCAGAAGTTATTATATTTCCCTTCTCTCTGATCGAGCTAACCTCTGAGTGCACACAGCTAAATAAGTTTATCTTTGTGGACGGAAATTGTTGAAGATTTATAAAGTGCCTACAGTGTTGAATAAGTGGTGAGAGGCACTGTAAGGAGACTGCCCAGGACTTGAAGTCCTTGTTCCTCTATAAAAGTATCAAGTGTTTTAAAAGGCACTCATGTGGCAGAAATGAGCCAGTGTCCTCTTGGTTCTCCCTGATAGTTTTTCCGGAGAGCAGATAAGGAAGAGCAGACAGGTGGGCCTCTGAGTGCAAGATAAAGATAAACATGTAAAGAGTGTCACATTTCGAATCATAACTCCTAGAGCCCGAGAGTCATATAAAATAGATAAAGGATTTAAGTGACAGCAAATGACCCTACCCTACAAAGTTTGTGGACATGAGAAATCCATGCTCCTGTCACTGAGTATCACTCTGAGCTTAAAATATGTCAGTTACTGAACCTAGCCTTACCTACTGCCTACTCAGATCTCTGATACGAAAACAACTCAAATCTGGAGTTCTCGTAGTTGCATCTGCCTAAAGCAGATGTGGAATGACTGTAGAATTTGCATGTTCTCTATGGCTTTTGTTCACCTTTATGCAGACAGGGATAGTTCTATTAATTTTTCAGCCTATTTATGTTGCCCAAAGGCTGTCAGTAATGCCAACACAAATGCAACTGACGCGAGTGTGATTGATGATCAAGTCTTCTCTCTGTATTGCACCGCTGATGCTTCGGCACTCTGTTCCTCTGCCCTAAGGGCTGGGAATGGGGTGCTGAGCACGGGATGGCGTGGCTTATTCACATGGGCTTTCATTTTCAGAAGGGAAAGCAAAGACATTTAACAAAACCTTTACAACTGTGCAGTTTCTGTCCCCCTTCACCCCCACTTTCCACCCTCTGTGAAGTTATGTAGAGATGCCCTTCATTTCCCTCTTTCCTTCTACTTCTTCCCTCCCTATACCCCCTATAATCATGCAGACAATAAAGGCTGGTCTTTTGGGTGCCCCGGAGAGTGGGGGCTACTTTCGGTCTTCTGATATCGCCTTGTGAGAAAAGCATTTCCGCCTGAGCTGGGCAAGCTGATATTTCCTTTGGATAAAACTCTCATCCTCTTTCTAGGTCTTCTTCATTTCCCATTCCTGAAGTACAGAAAGACAAGACAAAGCGGTTTGTTGAGTAGTCTAGCGTGACTTGTAGGATAAAAACATTTCATTGCACCTATTTGTATAAAGATCTCCACTGGCCATATTAGAGAGTCCTACTCTCTGTCTTTGGTTGTGAGTAAGTCATTTCTCCACACTGGGTCTTATTTCTGAGGGGAGCTCAAATATCACAAAGCATCTTTCTCAGACAAGAAAACAGGCCCAGAATGAAGAGTGGAGTGGGGACTGCCTCTGGCTCCAGTGCTGTTCCACAGGACCCTGGGGTCGGGTAGGAGGCTGATGGAGGAGGAGCCAAAGCAGGTCATGAAGGAACAGTGAGGGCAGGCCTCTTGCAGGGCTCCATTCCTCCTCTAGGGCCTGTCTAGGGGTTCATCTGAGGGGATATTGAAATCATGACTAACAGTGGATGGCTGTTGACCTATGCACGATGCATGGGGTTTCTAGCCAGCCCTGGAGGTGATGGTGTAAGCCAAAGTACAATGTCGTCGTTTGGAAATTGGTGGGAGGATTCTCCGATTCCAACCTGCTCCTCTCCTGGTCTTTGCCACCGAAACCACAGTTGCTCAGGTCAGCAACCCAGGAGTCATGCTTGATTCCTTCTGTTTCCCCTGTACCCTCCACATCCTCATCAGCAAATCCTTTGGCTCTACCTTCAAAGTCAGCCACTTCATATTAACTCCACTAAGCCTTTCTCATCTGTTTCTAACTGGCCTCTCTCATCCCCTCATCCATTGTCAACATAGTAGCCAGGATGGCCTTTTAAAAATGTAATTCATATCCAAAAATTACTTGCTCAAAATTTGCCAATGACTTCCCATTACGCTAGAACAAAATCCAAAGCTCTTTCAGCAGCCTACGAGAATCAAGGACCATGGTTACACAAAAACATTTAGTGGGCCAGGTTTGTATGACCTATAAGCTGAGAATGGTTTTCACATTTTTAAATGTTAAGAAATATCATTTTTTAATGATGTGAAAATTATATGAAAGTCAAATCTTTGTGTCCATAAATAAGGTTTTATTGGGACACAGCCATGTTCATCGTTAATTTACATATTATCTGTAACAGCTCTCCTGCTACAATAGCAGGTGACAGGGACCATGTGGTGCACAGAGCCTCAGATATTTACTGTCTGGTCTTTCTTCACATCAAAAATTTGTTGCTGTCTGGTTTAGGTGATCGGGTTTCTGGCTGGTTACTTTAATGCTCGGATATTTGTTTTTCAGGTCCTCGCTTTCTTACTTGAAATCCAGTAAGCCCAGAGATCAAAATTTTTCTCAAGTGTTTTGGCACAAACTCATGTGGTGGCAAAACTTGTTTATGATCTCTTTATTCCACATGATGTGAATATTCATGCATCTTGTTATAGAATTATTAACATATCTGCTTACAGGGTACCTCCTGAGAACTTGCTGGGGTTTTTCATCACATGTAGTATGTGCACCATATTATCTTTCTAAAATCCAAAAATGTGCTGAAATAAGCTGGCCCCGAGAGTTTCAGAGATGGGACTGCGGACCAGCCACACGGAGTAAGCCCTGGACTGGGCATCGGAAGGGGCGGATCTGCAAGGCTCCTCTCGCAGTGGTGCTCTGCGTGACCCTGGGCAAGTCCCTCTGCTCCCTGATCCTCAGCTTCCTTACCTATGGAACACTCCCTTCCTGTCTCAAAACACACTGTTGGCTCAGAGACCACAGCTTGTTAGACCTATGTGTTAAGAAAGAGTGAAATAGGTTCTGAATGAGATTTGAGGGTCTTTTCTTCTGAGGAAAGCTCAGGAATTTTACCGTATTTGTGTACTGGCAATTCTTTGCCTTGCTCACGAGCTGACTTTTTGTTTCTTGGTGAGTTCCCATGGAAAGGAGGCTGGCTGAGCTCTGGATTGTCATTAGCTGTGCTATTGCCGTACCTTGGCTTTTTGCAGCACCCGTCCTTGGTTGGAGGCTACAATTGATGGGCTCCTTTTCCTCAGCTCAGAAACACAGTTGACAGGGAGAGGTTGCTCTGGGGCAGTATTCTGGGTTTTATTTGTAGTTTCCTGTAGATAAGAGATAATCACATAGGTGAAGTCTAATGCTGGCCACCTACACCCAGCCTGCCCTCAAAAGAATGCAAATAGAAGGCTCTATGCAAACACACCAGCATCCAACAGGGTGAGCGGAGGAAGACACTGGAGGGCCTTGGAACAACAGCTAAAATTACTGAACCATCACTGTGTACTAGGCATTGGGACCTGGGAGGATTAGCTTATTTAGCCTTTTCAAGCCTATGAAGTAGGTACTGTTAGTTGTCTTATTTTACAGATAAGAAAAATGGGAAGGTCAAATCACTGCTCAAGGTCACATGGCTGGTGAGTGGGAGAGCTGGGATTTCTAGCCCACTGTCCTATCTCCCCCTCTCCTCCTTCCCATTTCCTATACTGCCCTGACCCCTTAAAATTTCCAGATGATTGCCCTTAATACCTTATTGTATGTCGTTCCTTAAATGGGACATATCCATAGCTTAGCCTGCAAGGAATTTAGAGAGGACTTTTCTTTATGTCCAAAGGCATGGAAAGGATCAAAGGTGGAGGGAAAGTCTTCCAGAGTGTGAACATCAGGGCACATGGGTGGGAGGAAGCAGCTGGGATGAACGAACCGCTTCCAGCTTGTCCACCGGCCCTCTGTGACTCTGTGAAGTTGTCTAGTCCCTGACCCTTAATCTCTTCAGTTTTAACTGGGGTTGGAAATGCCCCATGGAGAGGAGGGTAGGATGTAAGAAAGAGCCCTAGCTTCCCAGTTTTAGGGTATAGTCTGACCAGGCAGCGGTGACCATGGACAATAATGAGATTAAATGACAGTGCATACTTATTAGGCAAATTACTTCATTTCTCTGAGCCTTAATTTCCTTGTCCAAAAGCAAGTATAACATTTATTCATTTGACAAACATTTATTACACTCCTACTATTTTTCAGACTATTTAAAGAGCTAGTGCTATAATGATTAAAAAATATAGTCCAATTCTTAATAAAAATACTATCTAGTTGAAGGGACTGACACTGGACAAGTAAGGGTAGAGATTCTCTCTCTCTCTCTCCCTCCCTCCACACACAAATTGTGGTTAAGAGCTATGAGGAAGAATAACAGATAAGATGGGAATGTTGGTAATTTGGACCAGTGGTTCCCAAACGGGGGGACAATTTTTGCCTTCCTAAGGACATTTGGCTATTTTTGGAGGCATCTTTGGTTGTCATAACTGGGAGTGTGGCATTTTTGGTGTCTAGGGGTTAGTGGCTGGGGATGCTGCTAAACGTCCTACAATGTACACTATAGTCCCCTATAAATAGAATTATCATTCCTAAATGTTAATAGTGCTGTGGATGAGACACTGTGACATAAACTTGGGTCAGCAGAGTTCTCGCTGAGGAAGTCTCATTCAAAGTGAGAGTCTCTGTCTTTCAGGGTTGCTGGGAAAGTTAGATAATGGATGCAAAGCCCTGAGAACATGGCCTGGTACACTGGGGATCCCAGAGGAGGGCATGTGCAAGGTGGCTTTTACAGGGCTCTGGAGTCAGACTTCCTGGGTTTGGGATCCTGTCTCCCACTTAGCTGGTGACCTTGAACATTTCACACCTCTGAACCTCAGTTCCCAGGTCTGTCAAATGGGGTGAATGCACATAGTACTATTTCATAGGACTGCTGTGAAGACTATGTGAGATAATACTGGTTAAGATGCTGTACTGGACTGTGGTAATTGATCAACACAAGTCAGTTACTCAACTTATGGTAGTTATCATTATCAGTAAGGCTGCTTCTGAGACCGCATTCAGGATACAAAGTTAACTGGTGATGTGTCAGTGGAAAGAACACAGGCCAGAGAACTTCCTGCACAAGTCTTCTTCCTAGCTCTGCCACCACCAGCATGTCCCTTAGGGTCTGTTTTGTCACCTGTAAGTGAGCATAACTCCTAGCTGCTAAGAACGATCAAGATGTGTGGCATGTGAGGGCATGAAGGAGCAGCTGCCCCTGGTGCAGCAGGGAGTGGACTCACTCCACTCTTGTTCTTGCTGCTCACGGAGAGTCCCAGGGCTGGGCCGCCTGCCAGAGACTGTTGTAAGCGCTCCTTCACAGCCACCAGCCGCAGTTCCAGGTCGATCCGGTGCTCCTCCTTCGCCCGGCACTGAGCTTCCAGGGTGGCCACAGCCTCTTCCAGAACCTTTATCTTTGCTCCTGTGTCCAGAGACATTGATGGAAAATAGCTGAGCCTGGCCTGAAGCATCCAGCAGTTTGGCAGGGCCTCAGCCCCTACTCTGACCCTCCCGGGGGGCCTTTTCCTATCCTCAGTCCTGATTAAGAGATGGACTTTGGGCCTGGGGTTTTACTTTCCCAATACCCATATTCCCATCTGGATACAGAACCCTGATTTTCCACCGGGAAATCACCTCTCCTCTCTCATTCGTTATAGTTTGGATGAGGCTGACCTCGCTCCTAGTTCAAGGGGTTGGCACATAACTTAGTCCTGGGCCATAATCACATCTCATTTTCTGGTCACAGTGATTGGTTTAGGGATCAAAGGTGGTCAGAGTGAATCCTGAAGTGTTTGTGGGGGCCGTGAGAAAGAGGAGTTCTCTCTGCTGTGGTGGCTGAGGGCATTAGGTGAGGGCTGGAGCTGCGCAGCCATTTTTACCATGAGGGGCAGAATATGAAACCGGTGTAGAGGAGGGTGGAAGGAAGAGTTAGAGAAATATGCTTTCCGGTGATATCATTTAAGTCCCTGGACCTCATTATACCTGATGGTTCAATTTTTCAGTTGCAGTTTTCTTCTTTTAATTTCTAAGCCAGTTTCACTTTGGTTTCTGCTACTTGTAACCAAGAGTCGTAATACTGACCGAGGTTTTCCTCTAACTGAACAAACCTCTATTAGAGCATTCCTTGTGCCAGGAACTATGTTGGGCCTTACCAGGTTTAAAGCTAACTCCATGGTTTGCTCTGAGACAAGCACTAGGGGTGTTTCTGGTACTGACAGGTTCTTTTCATTCATATAATTGTGCATTCAGTAAACACTTATTGAGAGCTTGTTATGTACCAGGCACTGTCCACCATTCCAAGCACCTGGACCAACATCACACACAGTACTGAAAGTGAGCTGGATTGTAGCTATAGAGAAAATTAAGAGGAAACAGCAGAAATTGGGATTCAGAGGAGCCCAGAGCTGGCAGCGCCTATGGAGGTCATGGCCCTGGATTTCGGAAGAAGATCCTGGCAAACTGTCACTGTTCATAGTTCCCAGCACCTGGACCAATGTTTCATACAGTCAGGTGCTCAGCACCTGTGAATGAATGAGTGAATGTGAGGTTCATAATGATCTCTTATTTCTTTGATTCTAGGGCACCCTGTTTTTCACGTTTTAACATTTCTAAAATTAGATTATACCTCACCACATTAAATGTACACATTTTTGTGATGCTTTTTCATCCCTTTACCCCAAAGCAGCTATTGAATAGGTGGCACTTGTATTAGTCAGGAGGGGTGATGATGACGATGACGATGATGGTGGTGGTGGCGACACTGAGGAAGGGAAGAAGCTCACCTGTCCTGGGTTCGACCCCAGGCGGTCTGCGCTAGGGAAGTGTCGAGGCCGAGCCTCCCAGGAGCCCTCAGGGCCACACCCGTGCAGGTACCTGGGCTGTTCCGGAGGGCGTCCTTCAGCTCCCTCTTTTCCTGCCGCAGCGCCATCAGCTCCGTCCGGATGGTCTCTTTCTCTTTCTCCAGCTTCTCTTTTTCCACCAGGTACCTCCGGGCATCCTCCTCAGCTCGGTTCTTTCCGTACTTGTACTGGTTGGCACCTGAGGAGATGTGAGGAAAAGGCCCTCAGTTCTGACCTCTGCTGAGGGTGCGTGGGCAGCGCTAGCTTCTCTCTCAGCCTTAGCATCTCCATCTACACAATGGGAATATTTAGATCTGATCCCCTACATGTATTTAGTGTGGCTCCTCTGAGGAAACGAGGAACAAAAGGGAGGTGGTAGAGCACAGGGACAGGAGAAAGGCTTCAGAATTAGGCAGACAGAGGTTTGGGTTCTCTTTTGCCCTTGACTGTTATGTGACATCAGGCAAAAGTGAATGGCGGTGTTTTCGTGCCTTCCCCCTCGGCCCTGGTTTCCTCATTTGTAAATGTGGACATTGATCACATTTACCTCTTAGCATTGTGGTAGGTTTTAAATGAGATAATTCATGAAAAGTATTTGGTGTAGCACCTGGAAAATACTAAGTGCTTAGTAAAGGTCGGATGATGATGGCAATGATAGTGTAAAACCAATTTTCTGACGTGTAACACGCCTTGGTTTTAAAGAGGTATGCTTTGTAGCTAGCTCTCAGGTATGCATAAGACAAAGAGACGGGAGTACATCACTCAGATCTGTAGAGAATCGAGACTTTGGGCTGAAGTCAGGCACTGCCCGTTTTTAAAGGTTTGTTTTTGTTCACTGACTTTTGAGGGGGGAGAGAGAAAGAAAGAGAGAGAAAGAGAAAGAAACATCAATTTGTGGTTCTACTTATTTATGTATTCATTGGTGGATTCTTTTCTTTTCTTTTTTTTTTTCGTTTGTTGATTCTTACATGTGCCCTGACCAGGGATCAAGCCTGCAACTTTGGTGAATCAGGACGATGCTCTAACCAACCGAGATACCTGGCCAGGGCCAGGCATTACCCATTTTATCTCTGGGAAATGGACGGGGGCAGAGAAGGATTTAGTAGTCCCCTATGGGCTCTATACTATGATGATGGACAAAAACAACAAATAATTATAGCAAAAATTCATTGAGTATTTACTATACGCCAGGCCATTTTTATGCATTTCCACTTAATTTTCATGAAATCTTACTATTGTTGGCTCTGTTGTTGAGGAAACAGGCACTGCTAGTGATGGCAGAGCCTAGGTTTGAACCCGCGTCCGTCTAATCTGTGCTGTGCAATACTGCTGTAGCTGGGGCAAGGCCAGAGTCCAGCCTTTCAGGGCAAGTGGTATGTGTTTTGTCGCCACGGACAGCCACACATAGTCCTTTGTAAGCTGGGTGTGTGTGGAGTGATTCCCATGATTTACTGATAGTTGTGCGGGTCTTGTCTCTCCAGTTCTTGTAGAGACTGCAGTGGCTACCCAGTGACCCATGCAAAACTCAGTTCCTACCGCAACTACCCTGCAGTTCAAGCCAGATTATAAGTAAAGCATGGAGCGGGAGCAGAGAACATCCTCCAACTTCCCAGGTATACATAGCGCATCAGAGGAGTTGGCTCCCAGACTTTTGAATTGTATAGACTGGTAAAATTTTAGGAAATGAGTAGACCAGCTAAGGGTTGTTAATGTATCAGATAAGGCCCTTAAAAAGCCCAACTACCATCTAATTATTCCCAATAATTTATAAAATAAATAATATTATAACACCCCCAGGGTTGGAAAGGACACCCATGCAGAATAAAGCAGTCATTTACATTGAATAGGTTTAGCTTTAGGAAAACCTTCACGCACTGTGCTCGTGCTTATCATTCCACTGCTGGTAAGTGAAAATGTTCTTAGGGTCTGAATCAGCGAGTGGACTCACTTTGGGGAGCCACTGCCTTGGTTTGCTGTAATGTGTTAGCACCACGGAGAGCACTTGTGTTCTCTCACAGTCCCACTGCGACACTCGAGTCCCTCAGACGGTGGCGAAGAAGGAAACCAGGCTGCAGTAAGGAGCTGTATATAACTCAGTGGGCCTCATAGTGTTAGTGAGAACTGCCCAAGTGCCTGCCAGAAAAACCTGGGCTTCCACAGTGGAGGGGAGAAAAAGAAATGTTTAGCACCCAAGTTACTAATGTAACTGTTGCACTACTGTAGTACATATCAGCACTGCATTCCTTGTTATTGCTGAGTAATATTCCAGGTGATCTTAAGAGGAAAGCCTCAGTTGTTTCTGATAAGTCAGCCGATAATCTTATTGGGGATCTTTTGTAAGTGACAAATCGATGTTCTCTTCTGCTTTCAAGGTTTCCTCCTCATCTTAGGCGTTAGTATTTTGACCACGATGGGACTTTCATACACCTCTTTGCTTTTACTTTACTTGCACTTCACTGGTGCACTAGGTATATAAATAATGCTTTTCAATAAATTTGGCAAGTTTTCAGCCAATACGTAATACTTTTTTACACTCCTTTCTCTCCTCCTTTCCTGGTACTTCCATTATACGTGTGCTAGTGCGCTGATGGTGTCCCGCCGTTCTCTGAGGCTCTGTTTTCCTTCATTCTTTTTTCCCCTCTGTATAGGTCACTCTTTCATGTTCCTTTGGATGTTTCATATTTTTTATTTGCAAATTAGACATTTTAGATACTGTCCTGTGGCATCTCTGGATGCTGACCTCCCCACTCCCAGGATGCCTGTTCAGGGACTTACATGGCTTGTTCAGAGAAGCCCATTTCCCCTGTAGTGCCTCTGACGTTGCCCCTCAGAGGCACATCATTGGGCACATGCACAGCCACCCTGTGAGGACAGGGGGTCTCGGTGGGCTCTGATTTTCTTCCTGATCTCGCTGTGAAGCTGTTTGCTTCTGGCGGTATCAAACCGAGCTGTGAGGTCCCTGTTAACTGTCAGCGGATGGCTCTGTTGTTTTTGACGATTCCCTGTGGTATCAGGTGCTCCATGGATTGATCTGATAAAATTCAGCCTTTTGTAGTGTAGTTTCTGGGGCCAGTCTTTTGAGGTCAGTCTTGTTTTGACCCTAGGAGGGCTCTTCTTAGCTCTCTCCTTCCCTGGTTCTCTCTTTCCCTGGATCTCTCTGATGGACCAGCGTGGTTTAGTTTACTGTGCTCGTGGAGCTACTCTCACTGTTCCTACCTTTCTTCATTTGCTGTGTGCCCTGGAAATTTTCCAGGGCCTTCAGATGTTTGTTTTAGTAACTTCCCCCAGTTCTGGCAGTTCTGCTGAAGAGTGGGTCTGTGGAGCTTCTCACACCACCACTTTCTCGGCCGTCCACTTGGCCCCCGTGATTTTTACTTTCTGGTATTTGTGTCCTTTTGCAGTCTCCTCCCACACTGGATAGGGCTGACCCGTGTAACCATTAGGATATGGCAGACACGACAGAACGTGACTTTCAAAGCCAGATTATAGAGACACTGCAGCTTCTTCTCTGTTACTCCCACCTGGGTCCCTTGCTCTGGGGAAAGCCAGCTGTCTTGTCATGAGGACAGGCAGTCCCAACAGCAAGGAACTGAGGCCTCCATCCAACAATTGGCACAACGTGCCAGCTATGCAAGTGCGCTGCCTTGGGAGCAGATCCTCTGGCATGTCCAGCCTTCAGAGGACTTCAGAGGACTGGCTAACCTCTTGACTGCAACCTCATCAGAGACCCCAAGCCAGAACCGCCTAATTGAGCTGCTCCAGGATTCCTGACCCACAGAAACTGTGACATAATACACGTTTATTTTTCAAGCTATTAAAATTTGAGTCATTTGTTATGTAGCAACAGTAATTAATACATGATCTTGTGCAAGACTTTCTCTTTTATGTTCTTCAGTTTCTTTGTCTGAAAAACATGGTTGGACTAGATCTGTGGTTTGTAGCTGCCCTGTGATTCCACAGGGATGGCCAACCGGCTCTGTATGGGGCAGAGGTGAGCCGAGTGGGCCTCTGCTCCAACCAGAGCAGCTCCGTCTTTATATCTCTTATAACCAGGCTTCCAAGTAAGATTTGACTTGAGATATGAGTCTGTTTTCATTACCTTTTTGTTAGGTTTTTAAAAAATATACTTTGTGATTTTTTTAATCGTACATGCTTATTTCAGTTAGTTTTCCATTTTAAAGTGGGCATTCCAAAAGGCCCTATATTTCCAGTGTCCTTGAACATAGTGTGTAAGGAATGTTTCACAATAACCCTCTGATTGTTTAGAGGGAAAACTCAAACCCAGAGAGGGGAAGCGACTTCTCCAGGGATACTAGTAATTTAGTGATCAAGCGATACCAGGAGTACAGGTATCCTGGCCTCCAGAAGGGATCATCTATGCTAATAAAATGGAGCCACAATAAAAAAGGTATTTAAAAAATAAATCTTCAAAAAGGAAAGAATAGAACTTGACTTTGTTTAGGTGCAAGGAGAAGAAATGTAAAGCAACAAATATAAGATTCTTGGAACATGCCGTCCTGCAGGAAATTGGCTTGCTCATAAAGATAAATCACATAAGAGCAGAGATTAGTGTTGGGAATCAAAAAGAATTTATTATATAGTTGTCTGGCATACTTAGTCATTACTGTGTAGTGTGGCCATCAGGCAATTAACTGAGCCCCAGTGGGGTGCCAGGCAGAGCTTGGGCTGGGGCACACAGGTGAGCCGTACCTTGGGTGGCAGCTGCCTCAAGGGTATATGGAGGAATTCAGTTCTCCACTTAATTACCCCAGATCAGAGATTATAAATTGTTAGCTTCTGTAACAGACACAGTTGAGGATGAACTTTATTATAAGTACATAAATATGTATGAATGTATGTGTGCATATATGTATGTATGTATATTTGGCATTATTTGATGTTAAAATTTAAAAAATTAGTTGCTAGTAGTTAAAAATAAGTAGATTTCATATAGGGTCTGGACTTCTGGTCTCTCTTGAATAACTAGCAGTGTTGCATGGGGGCCATCGGCTAGAGGTGTGGCCAGTCCCCTACAGTCTCCCCACTCCACTCTTTGCTTCTCTTCTGAGACCACATGCTAGCTACCCTTAACCTCTGTGCTTGTGATGTTATTTTTCTTACATCTCACTGCACTCATTTATTTACCTGCCTGATCCCTGGAGGAACATGATGTTGAGACTCCCTGGACTCATGGACTGCTTCCCTCCCTCCCTTCCTCCCACCCAGAACTCACTGGAGGCGTGGCGTTTGACTTTGACCTGCGGATCCACGCGATGGGGCTTCTCACTGCAGGAGGAGGCGTGGCGCTTCACTTGGGCCCCAGTGGGCCGTTCCAGCTCACCGTCCTGGGTGGGAGATGGAGGAAGACGATGAAGCGCAGTAGGCTCGGAGTCATCCACATGGTGTGCTCTGGTCATGCTCGGTGGGTGAGGGAGGGGAGCCTCTGCGACCCTGGCCTCACATGTTTAGACTGGTGCAGCACTCAATAGCTTATACATTACGTTCACTAGCAGCATACCATTGGACCCTCATACCAGCCTGTGGAGGTGGGGTGGGGGCAGCCGAAGATAACCCTAGTTGTAACATCTGCTGAGAGGAAAGTTAAGAAGTCTGAAAAGATTGTGGGCGACCATGTGTAATTTCTCTTAGTTTGTCCTCACCTCATTTCAAAGCATCCTTAAAATTTCCTGAATTGTTAAAAAAAAAGGTCATGGATGAGATCAGCCAACTGTAGAAGTTATATAACTTAGACTGACAATATATTTATGTCTGAAGATTATTAGGAATACTCAAAATTCTGTCAAAGCTCAGGAACGATGAGCAAAATGTGATATTTATATAATATAATAATGCTATTAGTAACAGCAGTATGATTTATTTTTGTGTATAAGACCTTCCTGTCCAGGCACTGTGCTAAGTTCTTTCCTTAAAATATTTCACTTAGTTCTTGCAATAGTCCAATCAGGTAGGTTTTATCATATCCATTTGAAGCCTGAAAACTGAGGACCAGACCGTGAAGCCAAAGGTAACCTGGACTGAGCCATGAGTCCAAAGTCTGCATCCGTAAGTACTAAGCTGTCTTGCTACTAAACTCTGCAACTAAGATCTCAAGCTGGTGCATTGGTGCCCGAAGAAAGAGCATGTAAAGGGAGTCCTAGAGGTGTGAGCTCAGAGTATCATCTAGCACTGCCCGAGGCAGGGGTCCTGCCATAGCTGCTTTCCTGGGCAGCTTGACTTTCCCCCTCTCCTACCTACCTGTCAGGTCTGATCTACTCACCAGCATCTGATCAGCTGCTGGTTAAATCAAAACAGTTTCTTTGAGGCAAAGGGAAAAAGGAGCCTGGCGATGTGCTGCATACTGATGCTTCTGTCAGGGCACATCAACAGTGGTCCTGTGAGATTATACTGGAGCTGAAAAGTCCCTGTTGCCTGGTGACATCGTAGCTGTCTTAACACTGCAGTGCGATGCATTGCTCACGTGTTCGTGGTGCTGCTGGTGTAAATAAACCTGCTTCGCCGCCAGTCTTATAAACGTATAGCACATACAGGTATGTCCAGTACATGGCACTGGATAGTTACAAATTACTATGTTACTGGTTTTGTATTTACTGTACTTTCAATTGTTATTTTAGGGTGTTTTCTTTCTACTTATAAGAAAAAGTGTGCTGTAAAACAGAACACCGTGCTACCTCTGTGGCCTCATACACACGTCACATCGTTTTCTCTTGTGCCGCATCTGATTTCCCTTTGCTTTGTACGGAACACGCTACAGGGGCCAGTGGCCTAGGAACAGTAGCCTGCACCGTGTCACCTCAGCGCGTGGTAGCTAGACCACCCAGGTCTGTGTGAGTGCACCGTGTGGCGCTCGCGCAGGGCCGACGTTGATTCAGAATGTGTCCCTGGCGTTCAGTGGCGTATGACTGTAGTGAGGCAAAGAGACCGGGAAAGCTGAGAAGTGGGCTTTGCCATGTTCCTGGGCAGCCCCAAGGGATCGTACCTGCATCTTTTCATAAGGGACATCATCATAGACACGGGGCTCGGGCCATTGGTCCTGGCAAGATCTTGCATATCTAGAAAATACAAGGTATGATGTTGGTGACACCGTGCAGCTTGCAACGCTTGCCTGTCTACTCTCTCATTTGATTCTGGCAGCTGCTCACAATGGATATTGGAAGGTTAGTCATAGCAACCACTGCCAGTAGCACTGGGTCACTGTGGTGTTAAGGGCTTTATGGGCAGGGATCCATATGATTCTCACAGCAACCCAGGAAACAGGTAATGGGCGTTCCAAAAGGAATGCCTCCACTATAGAAGTGAGAAACCGAGGATCCAGGCTGGCACACAACCAGCCAAACTGTTGATTGTGACAGAGCTGACTTGAACCTGGCTCTTCTAGTGCCAAACTCTACATACCAGCCCGGTGCCTGCCCACCAAGATGCTCAAGGGTGTGAGAACCCAAGGCTTTGTGGCATCAGAGCAGAGCCCATGGCGTTGTAAAAAAGGCCTTCTCCACTGTCGCTCATTCCATCCACAGCTTTCCCTGGCCCTGGGCTCCCCACTTTTGCCAGCTCACGCCTGCCTACTTCTCAAGGTGGTGGAGCCCTCCTCAGCCTTCCCTCCCAGTGCCCCAGGCTGGACTCAGAGCCTCTGAGAGGAAGTTGAGATAGGAAATGTCTGTGGCCAACGTGGGCCTTGGGATGCCGACTCTTACAGGAAGGAGTTGCGCCCTGCACTGACAATGCTGGTCAAGGTCTCCACGTCCACATAGTCATAGTGCAGCGCCTCGGGAGTGACTTTGGACCCCGTCTCCACCAGCAGCAGCCCAAGCCAGCGGCCCATGTCCTCTGAGCAGCTTGCCTGAGGGAGACAGGTACAAGCTGAGTTCATTTTGGCACTGTCGGGGCCTCTGGCTACCTCTTACTTCAGCTGAACCCATATCCACATGGTGCCTGTTATGCACCCAGTACTTAGGGATCCAAGGAGAACAAGTTTGCAACACACATCCAGAAGTCCAAGTGGCTCCCACCGTCCCCCTGTTCGTCTCTGCTCACTGTCCTCAGAGCCTTCCTGACCATTTCTATGTGAAGATAATGTTCGGGTGTTCCCTGATTGCCTTCAAACACATTTACTTTTTATTAGAGGAGACTACTTCTCACATAACACAATCACATTTTTCTTGTATTATAATTGCCAATTATTTACAGGAAGATCTTCAAGAAATTGCTGGCCAACTAAATGCATACTTATGTTAGTTCTCACTTAAAGTCTGGGATTTTAGGATAAGGGAGCAAAAAGAAACCTTGGTTTTAGGGTGGCTAGATTTTGCAAATAAAAAGTAGAATGCTCTATTAAATCCAAAGTTCAGAGACAGTCGATAGTGTTTTAGCTGTTACGTCCCAAATGTTGCGTGGCTTATGTTATTAAAAACATCTGTTGTTTAGCTGAAATTCATATGTAAGGGGGTGTTCTGCACTTTAAGGGGCAACTCTGCTCCATCACTCGGCAGCAGTTGGCTCCCTTTCCTTTCTTCCTCAGCCCCCACGTGGTCAGTAGCAAGGCCCCCAAGGCGGAAGCCAGCACCCGGGCAGGTGTTCTCTTCAGCTCCCACTCCCCAGGGCTGCCTGGGTCCTCTCCTCTCACCTCCAAGATGGTGACCTCCTGCCGGTTTCGCAGGATCCTGAAGGCAAAGGGGTGTCTGGGCCCAAAGCCCGGGACCACCTCACAGCCGCGGAGGGCGATGGCGTTCACGTGGGTCCGAAGGTCTGTGTGGTCCTTGTGGAAATACAGAGTGTTGTGCTTCAGGCGGCACCAGCGCTCCTTCCAGCCGTGGTTCACCAGCACGTTCAGATACCCTGGGACAGGAGACCGGCGGTGTGAGCTCCCCACAGCCCAGCCACAAGGAAACCCACGGTGGGGCACGCATGGGTCTAGACCCCAGGGACACAGCGCCTGGACGGCCCTCGTCCTTTAGCTAGAAGAAGGCCTCCTAGAGCAGCTCGCTCCCGGTCTGTGATCGTAGGCCTCCACTTCTCGGAGTTCCGGTTTCCGTCTGTGAAACGGGGCTGATAATCACATGTGTACATTTCCACGCAGCCTTGGGGTCGTGGCAAGTTGATGAAAGGGCAGGGTCTGCTATGTGCAATACACAAAAGACACAGCTCTCCCTTTCTACAAGTTATCAAAACTATTAGTGAGGACAGAAAATAGTGGGTGATGCTGACACCTGGTGGCAGCATGTGGGAATAAAAACATCTAACCGAGGAAGGAATTGTTACATGGGATAGATAGGTACAGTCTGATGACCCATGGGTTTGGAGTTCCTTGTTAACATTTTAGATCTAAATTTATTCTGACCATAATATGACTTGATTCACTGCTTACAAAATATTTCTGTGTAGCCCTGTGCCTTTATAATACTCTTTCAGGGTTAGAATACTACTGTGTATCTAAAATATATGATTCTCTATTGAATTCCTGCATATGGAACACTGCATTTAAATGAACAAAATAACATGTTTTCCCTCTCAAACCACTTTTAGCTCAGAGTGAATGCATTTATAATAAAAAAGTACTTAAATATTTATATCCAAGAAATTTTCTTATAAGTCTGGGTGGTAACTTATACATCTGGCGTGTTCTATGCTGAGAAATAAGATACTCTCTTCAGAATGGAGGAAACTGAGGCCCAGAAACAGGTGATGTTGGGAATTAGGGTCACAGGTAGCACAGAAACATGGGAATCAGCTGGCTTTTCTTTCTGCTGAGCTTCAGGGCCTCTTGGGGGAGAAGTGGTAGAAGGACATGGATTGTCGAGGGGGTGGAGGTTAGCTATCCAGGGGGAGCATTCTCTCCTCTGTCCTGGGGGCAAGGCAGATGAGGCCCGGAGGGTGTCCTGGCCTGGGCTCAGTGGCCCCTGTTCACAGGTGCTGAATTCTCCTTGGCATGCCTGGTACCCACCACAGCAGGGAACCTCCTCTTCCGTGGAGGATGCCTGCAGGTCATCGGCCAGCGCCTTCCTCTTGGAGAAGCTGATGATGCGGGTGATCTTGCGGCCTGCAGCCCTGCTCATTGAACCCTTCAGCTCTGCCAAGCTGCTCTTCTTCCCTTTGCCTGTTGCTGCAGACACGTGTCAGAGGGAGGAGGGAGTCCTAAGTCCCAGGCCTACCCACCCCTAGCCTTCCCAGAGTCCCTTTCAGCCTATACACGGCCTGGCCCACAGCTCCAGATGTAGACAGGTCAGGTCACCTCACCCAGGTCTCCAGAGTGGTCAGGACCTGCTCTGCACTGCATGCCTGGGGCAAGACCCCTCCCAGCTCTGGCATTGTCTGCTTGATCACGCACAGGCTCCTACCGTGTTCGCAAGCCTCTCTGCGGCCAAGGGTGGAACAGTTGTCGCTCATTCCCAGGCTGTCGGAGTCTGAGGTCTGCTTCTCTTGGGACAATCTCTGGGAAGGGACACAGCCAGCCCCACATCAGAGGTCCCCTTTGTTAGTTCAGTTTTCCCCCAACCTCTGCATGTGAGGATTAGTTAGCAAATATTTGTTAGCAACTATCTTGTACTTCATACCATACCAGGTATGGGGTCGGGGGACAGTGATGACTTGGGATGGTTGTATCTTTGAGATGTTCACAGTCTATTCGGGGAGCAAGGCAATGAATTACAACACATCGAGATAAATGTCCTAGGAGTTTGGACCAGGTAACAGGGAGCTGAGAAGATATTTAAGTGGGATACTAATATAATGCAACCAGATTAGCGAGTTGGTTCCAGTGGCATCATGGGGGATGGACAAGAGCGAACAAGATTAGAAGCGACAGAGCTACTTAACAGAGGGTCGTCCTGGGCAAGATGAGACTGGGCAATGGGACGAACCAAAATGACAGTGAGGATGGAGAAAAAGAGATGAAGGGACATTTTAAAAAGTCACGGCAGATCAATTAAGTGCCTACTAGATACAACGGGATGTGGTGCAGAGTAGTCAGATGGACCTTGGAAGAAGCGATGTCTCTAGTGCCACCTATTAGCTACGGGAATGTGGAGAAATCCTTTCATCTCCCAAGTCTCAGTTTTCCCACCCGCGTTACACTCTTTTGACTGGGCTGCTGTGAGGCACCAGGAGCCCCAGTGACACTGTTAGGTCAGCGGACTGTCATTTCTAGCACCTGCATGGTGTGCTGCCATGTCACTTAGGAAACTAAACTGTGCCAGCCAGACTCAGGACAGGATGAAAGACACCCACCCACCAGGCGAGGTTACAGAACTCTGCAGCCCCTCTGCCTGTCCTGCCAACGACCCTGCAGACCAGGCTCAGGGATGCTTCGCTGTAAACACAGCACTGGGGTGTTGGGAGGATAGGAGAGGCCGTGTGCCCTCCTCAATTTCCAAAGCCTGGAAACCTGGCAACTGCCAGATATGGGATAGATGGGCAAAGGTTTAAAGAACCAGCCCCGTAAACTGTGAAACAGAAGTTATGGTTCTGTTTGTTCTGTGAGAGATGGCAAGTTTTTCATCAAGAGAGAAACACTGTTAGCCCTTTGGAATTGACTTCATGATTTTGGTGGCACTTCAGTCACACGACTCCATGGAGAGACAGACCTACCTACCAACACCACATCCCCACCCTCACTGTCCTCCACAAGTACCACCCTAAACACGTTAGCTGTCCTCTCCTGCACACACAGCCGTAGGAGAGCTCGTCCCTGCGAGCTTGCCTCCTTAATCTCTCCATGTACCCCTCTGAACGGCACCACAGTCGTATGGACCTGCAGGTGCACACGCACACGCACGCTTTCTCTCACGCCATCATCGGCTAAGGCTAACAGCAAAGGCTGAGTGAGGGTAGGGTTGGGCTTCTTCTCCAGCACACAGGGCACAACCCCCACCCCACCTATCCTTTGCTTCCGCTTACTGTTTGCCAGCTCTGTGCTGGGCACTCACGGCTTGTACAACACCACTGTGGGTACCCGGTTCACCACGAGCATCAGAGTGCCCCCACGGGAGAGCCTGTGCCGAGTCCCCACTGCCTGCCCCAGAGGAGACCTGGTGGAGATAGAAGTACCTTGTCCAGGTCCAGTGTGCACAAGAGGACTGGGGATCTGGGCACGTCTGCCCCGTCGGCCCCAGCGATGGGCTTGCTCACCTCTCGGATGACCTGTGAAGAAGAAGCACAGCTGTGGGCAGGGGGCAAGGGGAGCTGTGGAAGGAGAAGGAAGAAGGGTTCTGTGCGGTCAGGGCCACTGAGCAGAGGTGTGGGACCACTGAATGGAAGAGAGAGACCGATGGGGCCTGCTGTCACACATGTGGGACACATCAGGGTTTGCAGAGGCTTTCTCCTCTATTTGTCCCTTGAATTGAAGAGATGTGGGGCTGGGAACCAAGAGGCTTGGCTTCTGCACCTCGCTCCATTGCTAATTATTTGTGTGGCCTTGAGGAAAGCCACTTGTCTGCTCTGGGCCTCAATCTCCCATCTGTAACAGGGGTCATAACCTCATCGGGTTGTCTGGAGACCAGTGAGAAGCAGGGTCATAGGAACCGGGATGCCCTGTACAGGGTGAAGGACTTGCTCCTGTTGACTGTGGTGGACACTCGTAACAGCTTGTGGGGCAGCCAGGGCCACTGCTTCCATTTCAAAGATACGGAAACTGGGACGCCAAGGCATGTACATGTACACCCACGTTTGGTGCACATTATACTCAGGATTATTAGACCCATTACTATATCCCTGGTATGTGATATTGTACAGATATACAGTGTACGTCCTTAGTTTTCCCTCAAAAGTTTGGGCAAAAAAGTACACATTATACATGGCAAAATATAGTACTCACTCGTCCGAGGCCACACAGAATCAGCATCCAAATCAAGAAATAACAATGGTCGCCTCTGTATCCCTACAGCAGCCTTGCGGGCAGGGACAACTGTGGCCCCTAAGTCACTGCTTAGGGTGAGGAGGCTCCCAGAGAAGGAGCCGCAGTTGCCTCCCTTGACCTTTGGGCTAATGGCCTCCAGGAACCAGAGGTTAAGACAGCCTCTTAATTCTGTTTCTAGGGCTTCTTCCTCTGACACACCCTGGCCCTCGAGGGCAGTCAGGTTCTCTCCAGTCCTTCCCATCCCGAGACAAAGGCAGTCACGGGAAACACTCAGCATTCCAGTGGGAGAGCTGGTTATCACAGGAAGGAAGGGAGGGCGGGGAGGGAGGGATTTGGTTTCTCGGTCCCAGCAGGAAGATCAGAGTTGGAGGAGGAAGGTGTCAGAGTGAATGGAGGCAGCTTGTAGGGCTGGAGGGCCAGCGGAAAGGGACTGAGTGTGGCCTTCCCCGTTATTGCACAGTAATCCCTGCCAAGTACCAAGCACCTACTGCGTGGCAGACGCTGCACTGAATGCTCTCTAGAATTCTTACAAGGACCAGTAGATGGAGGAGGAAACAGAGGCGAAGTCATCTGTAGAAGATCAGTTGCATAGCCACGTAGGCCTGCGACTGGAACTCAGGTTTGTGTGTCACCCAAGACCTCCCTTATCGTCACTTCCACCTGGCCCACAGCCTTTGGTGTGGACTTCCTTTTTAGCTTCTAATCCTGGCCCCAGCCACTCGGTTGAGTGGCCTTTGGCAAGTCATGTAAGTTCTCTGTGTCTCAGTTTCCTTATCTGTGAAATGGGAACAGTAATAGTCCCATTGTGAAAAGTAAATGAGGTCATGTATGTAAAGCGCTTCGCACAATGCACGGCTCAAAGTAAGTGGCCAGTGCGTGATACCTCTCATAGTTCTGTGTAGCTGCAAGGTGCAGAAGCTGGGCCACAGGGGGGCGTTAGAAGGATGCGCATTTCACATGAGACAAAGGAGGATTTTTCCTTTTTCAAAAGAAAAAAGAGGATTAGCTTATCTGATGATAAAATCAGCTTCCTTTATAGATATTAAGCTCCCCATTCCGGGAGGTATATAAGTGCAGTCTGGATAAGCCCACAGTAGGGATATTAGGGAGGGGATTCAAATAATAAGAAACACAGGCCTCCACCCTAAGGCCTGTCTCCTGGGGCTGTTCGAGGCCCATTTGCACACATAAGCCCTCCCGTGCAGAGGCATTGACCCCTCAGTTGAGCAAAGCGTGTTCTTCCAGGGACTGCAGCCCACCCTGCTGAGGGCAGTTCGCAGGAAAGGAAGGAAGGGAGGGCAGGCGGGGGGAGGGCAAAGGCCCCGTACCTTCAGCCACTCCTCGGCCTGCTCCCGGCTCTGCAGTGCAAGCACCAAGACCTCGGTAGCACCCTGGGAAAAGCGCAGCTCATGCCTCTTGTGCCGGCTGTCCTTGGGCACATAGATGACATTGCAGGTGTCCAGTGTTAGCCTCAGATGTGGCTGCCGGTCCTTGGAGCTTTTATAACACTGGACAGGAAGAGAAGAGGTCAGGGCTTCCTGGAGTGGAGGGTGGAGGAGGAAGACACCTTTGCACAAAGGCTCAGAGGAGCTCCGCCCCACAGAGACCTCCCCGACCCAGCCCAACTGTGGGCACTGCATGAAAACAGGGGCCGTGGCTGTTCACCCCAGAGGAGCGGGGGTGTTTTGGGGCAATCTTCAGATTTAGGGGGCTACTGAGGGGCCCCAGGGGGCACAGCTACCTGTTAGGAAGTGATGTTCTAGTCTAGGAAGACCACTTCTGGTCCAAAGAACTTCTCTAAAGAGAAGAAATAGGCTGGCTTGTGACGAAGTCAGCTCCCTGATACTAATGGGCTACACGGTAGGAATGTGGGAGAGAGAGTTCTAGCAGATATAGAGGGTTGGATTTGGGAAGCCAATAGCTTATCAGTAATGATTCTCACTTCCCAATTCTTATTATGAGACCAGCATTACCTGGATACCAGAACCTGACACCGACTTTACAAAGGGAAATTTATAGGCTAATTTCTCTCATAAACAGTTGCAAAAGCCCTAAGCAAAATATTAGCAAATGAAATTCATATACATATAAAAAGCATACTGCATGAAGACCAAGCAGGGTTTATTTTAGGAATGCATGAGTGGTTAACATTCAAAAACCAACCATATCATTCATCATACTAACAGAAAAAAAGGAGACAAACTATTTATCTTAATACAAGGAGGAACAGTATTTGATCAAATTCTGCACCTGTTTATAACATAAACTCCTAAACTAAGAATGGAAGGGAACTTCCTTTATGTGATAATAAGAAACATTTACGAACAACCCACAACAAATGCCAGTCTTGGTGGTAAATTACTGAAACTTTCCTTTGAGATCTGGACTGAGACAAGGATGCCCACTCTCACCATTTGTTTTTACATTGTGCTAGAATTCCTAGGCAGTGCAATAAGTCAAGAAAAATAGAGGGCGTACAGAATGGAAAGAGTAAGTCATGACCCTGGACTGATTCTGGACTAGAATTAGCTTTTCACTGCTCCAGGATGAGAAAGGCCATGTTTCAAAAAAATATATATGAGTCAAGGCTTGTCGACAGACTTTTGGGTAAAGAACTATTTTTTTCTGAAGCTATGCCCATTCTTCTACTTTGCACTTAAGGGTATACTTTCTTTTATGAAGTAATAGTGATGGGAGATGGTGAACTAAAAGAACTTTTGAGAAAATAAGGGCTTTCACTGGTGTATGTGAAAACGTGGGTGGAAATATGTCCATTGAAACTTAACAGGCATACCTCCTTGGGGCATGCCCAGTTGAATTTCTTTTTTGAGTGAATTTTCTTTCTCCTAAATTCTTAAGGGCCCCACAAGACTTGTACCCAGGGGAGCTGTGGGCAGTAGCAGCTTATCCTGGGCTGACCCCCTGAACCTGTCTCCAAGGCTCCCTTTTCTCTGACTCCAGTGAGCTGACAGCAGCCCTAGACAGCCGAAGCGGAGCCCCGGCCAGGCTCTCTCCTGATGCTTTTCTGTCCTAGGCCCTTCCTTGTTTCACTGTCTGCAGCTTCAGTAAACGTATTCTCAAAAAAAAAAAAAAAAATTAACAGTGGTTAGCTCTTGGTCAATGGGATTATAGGAGGTGTTTTAAAAGGAGCGGGGAGGGAATTACAGGGGAAAAAGGGAAGAGATTGTAGGAACAAGTATAAAGGACACATGGACAAAAACTAAGGGGGGTGGAAATGGGAGGGAGGTGGGGAGCACTGGGGGGGGTGGACTGGGACGGGAGTAAAAGACAGAAAACTGTACTTGAATAACAATGAAGATAAAATAAAAAAATCATTTCTTCATTTTGTTTTGCTCTATTTTATAAATAAACACTTTACTTGCATAACGAAAAACAATAACCATTATTTTAAAGTGTAAAAAAATGTGTCTCTGGCAAAACAAACTCTCGGTCAAGTCCATGGCAGGTCTTCTGAGGTTTCTGGTTTTTTTAAAAAATTCTGCTCCAGTCTTCAAAGCGCCAGGCTTTGAGCCTCTGTGCACAAGCCCAGAGTAACCGTGGCAGACACGCCCCCACACACACTGATACACACGTGTGCGACTGCGTGAGGCCGAGAGGAACACGTCTGCGCCTACTCACCAGGAGCTGGTCTTCCCTGATGACGGTCAGCTGCTTGGCCCACTGCCCAAAGCGCTTTTTCCGCAGCAGGAAGGCACACATCCTGCAGTCCCTCACCAGGTGCATGGAGGCCTCCTGGGAGGGCCACTGGTGCGTGGGCTGCAGCCCCTTCCTTTCCTCCTCCTCCTCGTCGTAGGACTCGTAAGAGCTGCTCATCGCATCCGAGTCGTTGTCTGCAGGTGCCATGGGAAAGGACCTGCCACTGTGCCAACAGCTGGGAGGCCCCTCCTGGCCCCTCCACAGGCGTCCCTGCTCTGGGGCCCCGGGACCGGGAGGGGTGGGTGTGAGCTGTGACCACGGGAACGACTGAACCCCCACACGGGCACTGTGTTTACGTTCACTACTAGCTTTGTGACCTTGGTGACTTTACTCCTCAGAGCTGCAGTTTCCTCCTCAGTAAAACGGCCCTCATGGGCAATAGCAGCACAGTATCCACTAGATCGGGCTGTTGTGAGGTTCGCCGAAGGTGGAGAGTTTAGCTAAGGGCCTAGCTCTCAGCGAGTGCTCGGTAACCATCAGTGGTGGTCACTACCCCACTATCTCCGCATCCACTGTCTCAGGACATTCTCATGGCACTCCAGCAAGCCCCTATCGTAGACACGAAGAACCAGAGGCTCAAAGAGAATAGGTGGCTTGTCTGAGGGCAGTCACCAAGAGTCAGGGCAAGGGCCCCATGGGGGGAGGCCTGACTCCTGTGCCAGTGATCTTCCCACTGAATCTCGAGGTCACTGAGGGCAAGGGCTTTGAGGCCTCCTGGGTGGCCTTAGGGAGGTTCAGGGGTGGTAGGCACATGCACATCAAGGGTCAGGTCAAGGAGACAGAAGCCCTCTGAAGGCCTGCCTGGAACTTACAGGAGTTCTTCAGCTCTCCGTTCATCCTGGTCGAGGGGTAGCTGCTGTCCGCGTCCTCGTAGTAGGCATCCATGGTGGACTGGGCTGGGCTGCAGCCATCTGTGGGGTTGGCAGAAGGAGCCGAACTTTGGCGAACTGCAGGCAGAGTGCAGGGGCCAGGGCTGGGGGCAGACCCTGGGTACCACTCCCCTCAGGGAAGGGAGAGCAGCACGCCCTGCAGCTCCCCGGGGCCAGGCTGTGGGGCCTCCTGAATGTCCCTCGTCTGCTGTCGCTCCCCACATGCCCTCTGTGCTCCTGCCACAGGCACTGCCCAGCGGGCCCTGTCACACCTCCAGGCCTTGTTCATGATACCCCCTGTGCCCTCTTATGTTCTCCCGGAGAACTCGAACTCACCCTTCAAGACCCAGCTCAGAGACTTTTTCCTCTGACCTTTGCTGGCAGAGAGTGGTCAGCTCCTTCTCAAGGACCCCAGAGCACTGGTGCGTGTGACCATGCGTCTTGGTCACAGCTGGGTCCCTGGATGCACAGAGTGGTATCCCAGACCCCCTCCCTGCTTCGCCTCTGCCTCCTGCTCTGCCACCGCAGCCCTTCTGCTCACTCCCTGACACACGCCCTCCTTTTGCCACAGCAGTGCTCCTCCTCCTGAGCCTCGGCGACCGCAGAGGGGCAGGCGGACTGGAGGTAATGATGAAGCACGTAGAAATGAGTGCAGCGGCCGCCTGGGCCGAGTTTCCATGGCAGTCCCACTCAGGGGCTGCAGCACCGGAAGGGGCGGGGCTGCCTCAGATGTGTCGTTTCAGAGTTAGCGGTTGTTTCAGAGTTAGCGGGCATCTTTCTGAAATGCAGATCCTTGGGCTGTATCCCTAGAAATTCTGATTCACTGGTGTGGATTCACTGAGGAATCTGCATTTAAAGAAATCCTAATTATTTAATAGGACATTTAAAAAACATGTGTAAAAACAGAAAATATGTGTGTTGGAGTGATTTTTAGAGGCTCTTTTGATGTAGACAGTCTCTGGAACCCACCCTGAAGACCTGTGGCTGAAAATCCTGTGCTTTGGGATTGACCAGATTCGAGTTTAAATCTATCTCCAGCATTTACTGAGTGAGCTTGGACAGGTAACAGTTTCTCTGCGTCTCAGGTTCTTCACCTTAAGGTGACATGAACAGTCCCCTCTTGGCTTAGTGATGCAACGCATGTCAACTCAGGGCATGACACACAGGGCATGACACAGGGCATGTCAACTCCCAGCACAGGGCACGACACAGGGTGCTCAACAGAGGCCGGCTCTCCTTATTGCTGTCTCCACCAGTTCCCACAACACAGTGCACCAGGGCCCGTTTGGCAGACGCAGAAGCTCCGCTGCACATGTTTGCTGGTGACAGACCCTGGATGAGAACGGGGGTTGCCAGCCTGAGGGGCAGAGGCACATGCCTCCTTCAGGAAGCACTTCTTCATGCAGTCCACTCGCTCTCACGCCCGCGTTCTTCAGAGCGAGCGCTGCTCTGGGCTCCCAGACCCTGCTGCCCATCTGTTTCCGGAGGATGGAAGTGCTCAAATTCTCAGTGCCTGGGACATCCAGTTGTATCTCCCAAGTGAGGCTCAGAGCCTGCCTTTCCCAGCTGGCACTCTGAGGCTTCAGAGTGACATGGGCCGTGAGGTGGCCTGGGGGAGTCAGGACTAGAGGTGTGGGGGAGGGGGGGAGGAGGAGGCGTGATGGAGAAGAGGGAGGGGACACCCTGGCCGAAGTGCTCGGACACCTGGCAGGGCCGGACACTGTGTGTGAGAGGAAGGATACTCCCTAATGGGCTTGGCGCCCTCTCCCTGGACCAGGTCCCTGGCCCTTCCTGAGGCCCCCCCTTTCCTGCTGCCCCAGCATCCCCACTGCTTTCAAAGGTGGCTTCTCTGTCCCAGCCGGGAGGGGTGTGAGCTCTCTGGGGAGGCAGAGCAGACTCGCCCAGCTGCGGGCTGACCTGGGAGTCAGGGCCCAGCAGCACTTTGCTCCCTCCTTCCTCCCCCATTCTCCAGTGGATAAAATAAAGCCACCTGCTCCACAGACAAACAGCTGCTCACAGTGATGGGAGACCGAGGACTATGAAGGCTGAAGAGAGCCACTGGTCACCCGGTCCGACCTTGCCATTTCACTCTCTTTTAACTAGTTTAGTAATTATAAAAATAGTATGCCACAGTAGCCAAAGGCAGAAACAACCCAAATGTCCACCAGCTGATGAGGGGACAAACCAAATGTGGAATATTATGTGGCCATGAAAAGGAAAGAGTACTGATACATGCAATGACATGGATGGACCTTGAAAACATGCTGAGTGAAATAAATCAAAAGGCCACACATTGTATGATTCTGTTGTGTGAAATTTCCAGAAAGGCAAAACCATGGAGACAGAAAGCAGATCAGTGATTGGCAGGGGCTCGGGGGAGAGGGGAACAGGGAGTGACTGCTTCATGGGTACAGGGTCTTTCTCTGGGGTGATGGGAATGTTTGGGAGCTAGGCAGTGCTGATGGCCGCACAGCACTGTGAGTGTCCTGAGTGCCACTGGGTGGGCACTTAAAGTGGCCGCAGTGGCCGATGTTATGTTGCCTGTATTCCACTACGAACACACACACACATACCCATGGTGTAACGCACAATCGGCATGAAAGAGTTGGGGAACACATGTCCCCACCTGGAGTACTCTTCCTTCCCCCGGTGTAGGACGGCCAAGAGTCTCTTGCATATCCCAGAAAAATGGTTAAAATGAGTGTATTGCGTGTGTGTCCTGTTAAAAATGAGTGGAGTCATGTGTGGCATTCTGTGCTTGATTTCTTCCAGTGAATGTACCTTGGAATTCGCTTCTGATCAGCACAGAGGACCTATTTGCTTTCCTTTTCTGTGGTTGGGAAGTGTCCCAGTGTGCTGATGAGCGACAGGACAGCAGCACGCAAATGTCACCAAGTACAAGTCAGTCACCGTGCCGGGCCATCCAGAACCACCACGGGCATTCTGGTATGGAACGGTAAGTCCCACACCCAAGCCAGTGCCTTATCTGATCCTCAGGTGAACAGCCACCTCTTACGGCACTGGAGGAAACCGACTGAGGGACAAGTCAGAACTAAACCCTCTCCTCTGTGGCCAATGTAAGAGATTTTTCAGAGGTAATTTGCACCAGTGCCCTCTAAATTATTTTATTGTGCTTACCTATCAGTAAAAATATAGTCATGGAATACACTTGTGTTACTTATGTGTATAAATTACCTACATATATATAATTATGTATGTTTGTATTATATACACACAATTATATATAAACCATAAGCATCATGCTGTTATTAGGTTATAAATGCTGTAAACGTTCATGCAGAAGCTTTAAAAGGATGTGTTGATCTAAATATAAATAGAGCATCCACTGCATCTGCCTACATCAGCTCATAAACCCCCTGGGGTGCCCACACTCTACTCTGAAGACTGCTGACTTTGACCACGGGCTTTTTTATCACATGCCTTGACTTGACAACCCGATCCACCTGTAAGATGTGACTCTGCTGAAACACATATTATTTCCCCAGTCCACAGAAGAGGAGTAGTTAGGTTAGTACCAGCTTCCGTGCTAGGAACCACGTTCTAGTGGCGATCTGTGTACCTCCATATTGGTGCATTTATATGTGTGTCATCTAGCCCCTCTTTCCTACTTTAGGGCGGGGGAACAGAGGCCCAGAGAGGTGAAGGGGCTTGTCCAAGGCCACACAGAACTCGTACTGGAGCCCGAACTCCTGACCTCCAGGGTCGCATACACTGACCCTCCATCCAGGATGTCACTGGAGAGGCCTCATGCTCAGGCAGCCCCTCCTCGGGAGGTGGGAATGGCTGGGTGAGGGCCAGGCTTGGACCTTCAGGAGAGGAGCCTCCTGCTCCTTGCCCTTGACTCGCAGGGGGACCAGAACTTACTGTGAGAGCTGATGTACTCAGGGGACTTGCCTGGCCCCAGGGGAAGGGCCTCCTCATAGTAGTCCTCAGGTGGAGGCCTGTTTGGGAGCGGTGGAGGCAGGTCCGCTGCCTGGAGGGCAAAGAGGGGTGTGTGTAAGACTAAGAAGGCCAGGAGAGCAGAGGGGAGCAGCAAAGTGACAGGAAGGAGGCTGGGGACAGGGAGGCAGGAGCTCCTAGAAGGCAGGATCTGACTGAAGCCATAACATATGATAGACTTGCAGAAGGGCAGAGCTGGGAAACCTTGAGTTTATTTGGTTGGTCCTGTTTCTTATCCAAATTATTTAAGCCTCAGGGCTCCTCTGTAATGTCTAAAAGTTTTTTAGACTGCCACAGAGGAGTAAACACTTGAATGAGCATGTGCAGAATTATCAAAAGCTACTGCAAGTTCTGCAAAACCCTACAACCATCTCTGCGTACATAGGAGGAACAGCAGGACAAGTGTGAGTCATGTAATTTAGTGAGGCGGTACCACCTTGTGGTCAAGAGCTTAGGCTCCCGGGCCAGGGAACCCTGGCTTACAACTACACTGTATTACCTTCCAGTGGTGGGACATTGACATGTCACTCACTCTCTCTCAGCCTCAGTTTCCTTACCTGTAAAATGAGGACAACGATACCACCAACCTCACTTAGTTGCTGCAGGCATGGGAAGGACATAACAAGTGGCCAACAGTTGGTACTGTTGGTGCTGGTGACAGGGAATTATGCAGTCGAGAGACAATGCTTGGTGTGATTATGGGTGCCTTCCCCTAATTCTGTGGCCCCAAGGCTGGGAACCCTAGATACGATCTAAACCTTCATTTTGTAGGTTAAGAAAAACCCAGACTCAGAGAGAACAGGCGATTTGCCTAAGGTCACACAGCAGTAGGGGAGAGGGCAGAGGCCACCAGACTTTTGGTCCAGAGCTTTCCCTATGACTGCACCTGTACTACTGCAAGTGTGAGTTTGGGTGGGGATGTCCTCTGGGTGGGGACAGGTTGGTTCACCATTATGCCTGCTCTGCAGGGCCACAGTGAGCATGAGTCACTGAAATGTTCCATGGCGCAGTGTCTGCCCTTAATCACCCCACAGAAGAAAGAACAGGGTCCTCACACTCAGGAGCACCCCAGCATCAGGGGGAGAGCTTTCCTCGCCCCCTCCAGAGGAACAAAGGGCCTGGAGGGGTGGGAAGCCTGTCCGTGACTCACATGTTTCAGAGATGGGCTCTTGGCTGGCTCAGGGCTATTTCCTTTGCTGGGTTCGCCATCGTCCTCTGGCATGTCCCGAAGGTCACTCAGGTCACAGTCTATGAAGCGTCAGGCCATTGGGCAGAGAAGGCCGAGGATGAGGGTGGCGGAGCAGGAAGAGGGCAGGATTGGGGTCAGAGGGCCGCCTCCGCCACCCACTCCGGGAGTAGCCCTAGTGAGCGAGTGACTTCCTTCCTCTGAGACCCGGTCTTCTCAGCTGTAACCCGGCCTTGTCTATTTTGCAGGGTTAAGGAGAGGATCTGATGAAATTACTTTTGGTGCAGTGCTCTGGGAATGTGTAAGGGTTATGTCACGAAGCACAGTGTCTTCCCTAAGTCTGTTAGCCCCTGACAGTCTCTCACCCGACCCACAGCTCTCTCCCTGTGTCGAATAGTGCTGTCCTCCCTGGAGGTACAGCTGGCACCGCACACACCCTGCACGCAGCCCAGCTCGGCCGCACCCAAGCCTGTGGTGCCACTGAACCACTCAACCCAGGTCCCAGGCGGCCACTGCTGATGAATGTGAAGAGGCAGGCAAGACAGCACCCTACGTGCCATACCTCCCTGGGCCTGCATGTTCCTACCTTCCTTTCCTCAAATTTCAGGGATAATTTCCCATAATTGTGCAGATTTGACTATACTTTCAGACCCGGCAGGGCCCAGAGGGGCCCAGGAACTTGCTTAATTGATCACTTTTGTAAGGTTGGAGCCAGGCCCAGGTGCAGGTATTTCCCTGCACAGTCCGGTACCCTTCCACAGCCTCAGGTGGGGAGATGGTCACTTACCAAATTCTTCAAAGAGGGACTCCACGAAGCTGGGCCCGGAGTGGAGGTCAGCTGTGTTCACATACAGGTAGGAGACTTCCTTGGCTGTGAGGAAGGAGAACATTTTTGCCACATCTCTGTGGTGAGAAGGGAGGGGACTGGAGGCTGCCGACTATGAGGAGGGGCTGGGTCTCCCCTGCCCCACTTGGACTTCTGTTCCGCACATGACACCGCACTCAGTTTGCAAAGCATGTGCATTCCTTGGTTTTCAAGCTTTGTTTTCATTTTCACATTGTTACTGAGGATCTCCTGCTCCCAGTGAAAGGGTGCCCAGAGCCCAGTACAGAAAACAGAACACAGGGGCTACTCTGGAGTTGGCCAGCAGACAGGGGCTCCGGCAAGCTTAGCAAACCACTGTCCCTTTCCTCCTCCCAGGCCTGTGAGGGCAGCCAAGGACATTGACCTGCTGTGTCACTGGGAAGTGAGCCTCAGCGGGTCATCCAGTAGAGACTTCCCACCACGTCACTCAGACCCCTCCAACAGTGTGGACAGCTCACTGTCCACACTGAGCTGGTGTGGGGGGACAGCTCATTAGAGTTCACTGGGCTCTTGGTCCACACATATCACCTCATGGTCTCACTTGGGATGCAGAGGAAGGCTGGGGCAGGTGAGGCGGCCTTTCTGCCGGGAGACAGTGAGGCAGAGGAGCTGGGGACGTAGAGGGAGGGGAATGGATATGATGCGGGGCCATGGGTGTGTGTGAGAGTGTGTGTCTGTGTGCAGGAGTGTGTGATGTGTATGTGCTCTGTGTACATGTGTGCTGTGTGTGACAGCATGTGGAGTGTGAGAGATGTGTTGCGTGTCACGTGTTCTGTACATGCGAGTGTGTGCTGTTGGTGAGAGTGTGTGCAGTGTGTGTCCTGTGTAGTGCATGTTTGTTATGGATGTGCTATGCATGGGAAGTGTATGTGAGATTGTTTTGTGCATGTGGTGTGTACATATATGTGGCATGTGCCTTGTGCGTGGGAATTTGTAGTGGGTTGAGGATGGAGAGGCACGAAGAGCACAGGCAGGGTTGTGTGGAGAAGGGCCGACTGGATGAGGACATTGGCCAGACCACGCGCAGAGTATCGAATGCTGTGCCCCAGGGCTTGGGCTTCCTCCTGCCAGCAGGCCCTGGGGAGTGACTAAAGGTTCTGGAGGAGGTCTGGGCAGAGTGCTGATGTCTGACCTGGGAGAGGCTGTAGGCTCTGCAGGATGGATGCCACGGCCATCTTCTTCTCCATGGTTTTGTCGCTGAGGTACTCATGGTCCAGGAGGCTGAGCAGCCCCGTGAGCTCGGGGAGCAGCTGCTCCAGCGCTGAGGAGGAGGCATGATCACGGCTCTGCGTCCAGGATGCCGGCCCTGCTCCCACCCCTGAGAAGTCAGGGAAGCAGGGAACAGAGAGTAGGGCTGGGAGCAACGGGGAGGCCTCAGAGGCTTCACACAGCTGTCCCAGTGCTGGCTTCCCAGCCTCCCCTGGGAGAACCCTGCTCAGTTAACTGTGACATTCCTCTGGGCTCCTCCACTCTGCCTCAGACCTCATATGGCCTTAGCCTGAGGACTGATGTAACCCTGGAAGAGGCACTCAGGCCTCCCTTTGTCCCAGCATGCCCTCTGCTTTCCAGGCCCAGGGGTCCTTCCTCACCACAGCTTGGGGCTCAGTGCAGGTCCCAGGCTGGAGCCCCTGGCCATCCTGGACACGTGCAGGAAGGGAACCTTCCTGTCCCATCAGTTCATACACTTCAATCTCTGAAAACTTCTGTTTCCGGTGCCTGGGCAGGAGCCAAACTGCACATTAACCCTTCCCATCCCGGGCCCACAACTGTCATTACCATTCCTTCTTTCCATGCTAAACCAGTGTTTTTCAAACTTGAGGGTATATATATATGGGAGTTAGCTGGGGGATCTTAGTCAGAATCAAAGTGCAGATTCTGACTCAGGAGGTCTGGAGTGGAACCTGCAAGTGCATTTCTGACAGGCTCCCAGCTGCTGCTGCTGCTGGTTGAAACCACATGGGGTTTCAGAATCCTAGAGCACAGGACGCTTTAAAGGCTGAAGTGTGCCAAGGCCATGATGTCATTGATGTCTCCCTGTCCCGAACAGTCACAGGAACTTGGTTTGCCTTAGAGCTGAAGACCAGCCTCATTACAGTAGTAACATTGTCCTGATTTGCAACTCGCCCAACCCTTGTGCAAAATAATAAAAGCTAACCAGTGCTGAGCTGTGCTAAGCCCTTTCATACTTGTATGAAATCTCATACATACTTAAATCTCATATCAAGCATTTTATTATCTCCATTATCTGGAGGATGAAACTAAGGCTCAGAGAGCAGTTAAATAACTTCCCCAGGGTCACTCGGCCAGCACAGCCTTGACCTGGTACCTCGCTTGGTTCCTTTGCCCATAGCACCGTGTTGCCCGGCAGTATTTTATACAGTCCTACCGACAAGTTTCGGGGCAGGCCCCATGATCACCCTCACTTTTCAGATGAAGGAACCTCAGGGAAGATGAAGTAATCTGGTTGAATCACACAGATACAAGCAGAAGGGCCAGGACTTTCATTCTAGGCTCTTGACTCTCAGCTCGACAGGCTTCTCCCCACCCTGGGCCCTCCTGAGGAGATGGTGAGACTCTGACTCACCATCACAGGGTCCAATGGGTAAGAGGGGCTATAACATCCCGCACAAGATAACTGGCTTGGAGCCAGACTACCTAGGTTCAAGTCCAGGCCCCATCATTCATTAGCTGTGGGACCTTTGGCAAGTTACTTAGCTTGTGACTCAGTTTCCTCCTCTGTAAATGGGGGTAATAACAGCACCTGCCTTTTAGGGTCACTGTGAAGATGAATTATGCCATGCATGGAAAGTGCCTTGCCCCATATGTAGTAAATGCTCATGCCAAGTCAGCCGTCTTTATGGTCACCATAGTGTCTAGTGTGCTGGTCTGTGCTGTGCGGATCTCTGTGAGTGTCTGTCTCCCTCCGCAGTGTACAAGGCTCTAACAAGTGTAGATGGTATGGTGAATCTCAGCTTCCTTAGCATCTAATTCGGGGTGTGCTTGGTGGGGATGCTTTCTATGGGTTTGAGGAAAAAGGGAACAAGCAGGTGACCACAGAAGGACTTTTTTAAAAAATAGAAATCTTAGGTGTAGAGAGTGCTACTTGTTGGAAAAATGTGACATTGCCTCTCTCTGTGGCAGTCTATCATCACCTCGAATTTGTTGGAAATGAGCTGAAGGCTGACAGCTACCACCTCATGAGCTCTCTCTCTGCCTCGGGGCACTGAGGTCAGGACTTCCTGTGCAGTGTCGCATTTTATCCCCACATTTGTGAGTAGGTCCTATCAGGAGACTTATGTTCCAGAAGACAGAGTAGCTATGGGATGGTTGCACAGCTTGAAAGAGGAGGAGCCAGGCTGAGTTCAAGTTTGTGTGATTCCTAGAGCTGCCGAGTCATATAACTACAAGGGGCACCCGCACCTCAGTTCCTGAGTGAAAGGGGCCTGAGGCCCTGCTGTCTCCAGGGTCCTCGCCCTTTCCATGCCGTGTGGTGTGGCATGTGATGGAGGCTTCTGGGGTGGGAGGGAGTCTCTCTTTGAAGTAGGAAATCATTTAAAATCATCTCAGCTTTTGTGAAGGAAATGTTTTCAAATGGAATCACAAACCTCTCCAGCACCTTGAACAGATACACCAAAAGTCAGTTACCATATTTTCAGATTATAAGATGCACCCACCAAAAATTTGGGAGGAAAATGGGGGTGAATCTTATAGTCCAAATGTAGCTTACCTGGCTTGCTATGTGTGTGTGGGGGGAGGTGGCAGCCTATATTATTTATGTTATTAAATATTTGATCACATTTTTTGCTTCAAAAAATTTCCCCCTATTTTCCTCTTTTAAAACATATGTGTGTCTTGAATGGATAAGAAAGCATGACCCACACATATGCTGCCTACAAGAGACCCACCTGAGGACCAAAGACATACACAGACTGAAAGTGAAGGGCTGGAAACAAATTTTCCAAGCAAATAGACAGGAAAAAAAAAGCCAGGGTAGCAATACTCATATCAGACAAAATAGAGTTCAAAAAAAGAGCTATAAAGAGAGACCAGAAGGTCACTTCATAATACTCAAGGGAAGACTCCACCAAGAAGACATAAACATTGTAAATATATATGCACCCAACATAGGAGCACCCAAATACATAAAGAAAATCTTAGAAGACTTCAAGAAAGACATTGATAGCAACACAATTATAGTAGGGGATTTTAACACCCCACTCTCAAAAATGGACAGATCTTCCAAAC
>PVKM010002898.1:0-28330 GCA_004027735.1 Carollia perspicillata
TGCTCCCTGGTGCTCCCAGGTCTGGCAGCCACTGCATTTTCCTGTCGCATTCCCTTTCCACAGGGTGCTGACTCCACCCCTGTTATGATTCCACCCCTCTTAACGGTCTGGTTGAATGGTTGTTGGGAATTCTGTAGTTCAATTTTCTGTGTTCTGGTTGTGTTATTGTTTGTAAATATTTGTTGTCCTTAATCTTGGTTGTGAGAGGAGGTACAGTGTTTCCACCTATGCCTCCATCTTGGCCAGAAGCCCAAATATTTCTTTGTATAGTCTTAGATTAGCAATTTTCAAAATTTAAACTTTTCTTTTCCCATATTCTAATTGTTTTCTTATTGAAATATGAAATAATAATCATTTCCTAAATTGCCAAGCATCAGTGCACAAAATTATTTTTAAATCACATAAGGATTTATAAGTTATAAAGATAGTATGTAGTTTATTCCCTTAAGATTTGATATCAATGTAGTATTTTTCTTCACTGACAAGAAATTGAGATTTTTCTAAGGCCTCTAACCACAATTACCACAAACAAGATTTCAGAAAGATACATAAAGTAATTTCAGAAAGCATACGAAGAATAATCACACAAAACTTCATTATAAGGTGGAAATATAACTTCTAAAACAAATATAAAATTCTGGCATTTTAAATGGTCATATATAGAAATTTGTCTTCCCATATAAATGGACCTCAATGTCAAGGAGAAATGTGAGCCAACTAATTATACTCAATATTCAACTAAAATTCTAAACTTGAATTTGGCCATTTAATTGGACCAAGGTCCTACAATAATCTCTGGGTGGGGGCATGAGAAATGAAGACATATTGATTTAAAACACTAGGTGGAGAAAAAAGAATAAGACAAGATAAACTAAAACCCTGCTACGTGAGTGAGCTATGGTTTAAATTATACCACTGTTAAGTTTTAAATTCTCCAATGAAGAATGAGCCTAAAAAACCTTAGTCTGCCATCATTGATATCATTAAAACCAAGAATGTAATACATTCTCAGAACAGACCCTTGTCATCTATCACTACCACCACCATCAGTCTTCATCATTTATTATTTTAATTAAAACAACTTGCTATAATCATGATTTTATATTATTAATTATTAAAATACCTTTGGGTGATAATTAACAATTCTTGGTGCACAGTTGTAGTCAGACATACAGATGCTACTATTTAAGTATTAAAACAACCTCATAAATTAGTCTTTAAAATAGTAAGTACTGAGCAGCTAAGTAACTTGTCTGAGGTCACACAGACAGGCTATGCAAAGCATTTACCTGAAATTCACTTAACATTTAATTAACCATTTTAAAATGCCCTTTACAGGGGCTATTAGTGCATTTACAACATTGTGCTACCAGCTTGGCTCTTTATCTCGTGCTGTGCCTGGCAGTGTGTTTATTGGAGGGAGCCTTTGTCAAAACTGATGCTTCTTTGAAATGGAAGCCTCTGCAAGCCAATCTGACTAAGACACTTGCATTATAGAAAGAAAATCTACAGTCAGGGCTTACACTAAAATTATTCACATGTTTGTGGTCAAGGTAGGTACAAATAAACCTACTGTGCTGCTAGTCCTATAAAATATAGCACATAAAATTACCATCTAAATTTATGGTAAGAGCACTATACAGTGTGCCTAGAGGTTATGTATAAAAGAAATCATACATTGTTATGGGTAGTATGAATGTTTTAATGATGTTAATTCTTTTTCCCCATGAACATGGTATATGCCTCCACTTGCATCTTCTTCAATTTCTTTCTTCAGTGTCCAGTGTCTTATAATTTTCTGAGTACAGACTTTTTATGTCCTTGGCTAAATTTATTCCAAGTTGTTTTTTTTTAATGCAGTTTAAATGGGATTGTTTTCTTAGGTTCTCTTTCTGATAGTTCATTACTAATGTGTAAAAACACAACCGATTACTGGGTATTTATTTTGTATCCTGTTCCCTTACTGACTTAATTTATCAGTTGTAATAGTTTTTTGATGGAATTTTTAGGGTTTTATATACAAGGTCTGTCCAGAAAGTATCCAGTAATATGAAAACTAGATACATTTATTGAAGAAGATACAAGATACAAGAAATATTGTACATAAGACAATGACACTTCAGTTGCCTTTGAAGTAGGTACCTTGGGACCTCAAATAGTTCTCCCAATCACCATCAGCTGCCCTGTCATATATTACTGAATCTCATCTATGGTTTGAAATCTCCTCCCTTTCAAAAGTGAATTTAGTTTTGGGAAAGCCAGAAGTCTCAGGATGCCAAATCTGAGCTCTGAGGGAGCTGAGTCACCTGGGTGATTTGATGTTTTGCCAAAAACTCTGCACAACACAATGCTGCATGAGCAGGCATGTTGTGATGAAGCTCCCAATTGTCAGTTGTCCATAGTTGCAGCCTTCTGAATCATCCAAATAGTTTCCACAGAGAAATGTTCAAGCTTAGTGCAAAATTCGATGCAGATTTGTTGCTCTACTTGCTCAGTCATTTTGCATGTGATGGACACACAGTGCACATGCTCATTCACTGGTGCCTACCACCCCCACTTTCAGTGGAGTCATCATTGTTCACATATGTGCATTCCAGTCCACTCTTCACAGCTGCCAAGCTACATGGATGTCTTGTAAACTGTTGTCATTATATTAATGATTGTTGGACTTTTTTCAGCTAGACCTTGTACACATTACCATGTCATCCACAAATAATGACAGTTTTACTTCTTTGTTTCCAATTTGGATATCTTTTATCTCTTCTTCTTGTCTGATTGCTGAGGCTAGAAATTCCAGTACTATGTTGAATAAGAGAGGTGAAAGGACATCCTCACTTGTACCCAATCATAAGGAAAACACTCTTGTTTTTGTTCACTGAGTATGATGTTGATTGTAGGTTGTCATATATGGTCTTTATTACATTGAGGTATGTTCCCTCTATTCCCACAGTGCTGAGAGTTTTTATCATAAATGGGTGCTGAATTTTATTAAATGCTTTTTTTGCATCTAAATAAATCTGTAGATTCTTTGAAATTCCTAACATGATACCAATGGTGTGTCACAGAACTAGATCAAATATTTCAAAATTTAAATGAAACCACGAAAGACCCTGAATAGCCTTAGCAATCTTGAGAATGAACAAAGTTGGAGGAATCATGCTTCCTGATATCAAACTGCATAACAAGGGTGTAGTTAGTAATGAAAACAGCATGATACTGGCATAAAAACAGCCACATAAATCAACTGAACAGAATAGAGAGCCAAGAAATAAACCCATGCCTTAATGGTCCATTAATATTAGACAAATGAGGCAAAAACATACAATGGTGAAAAGATAGTGCATTCAATAAATAGTGTTGGGAAAACTGGACAGATACATGCAAAAAAATGAAACTAGAGCACCTTCTTATAGCACACACAAGAATAAACTCAAAGTAGATTAAAAACTTCAATATGAGACCAGAAATCATAAAAATCCTAGAAGAAAACATGGACAATAAAATCTATGACATTTCTTGTAGCAATGTGTTTTTTTTTCTGATATGTCTCTTCAGGCAAGGGAAACAAAAGAAAAAAATAAACAGAGATGACTACATCAAACTAAAAAGTTTTTGCACAGCAAAGGAAACTATCAACAAAATAAAGGCAGCCCACTGAAAAAAAATATATATTCACAAATAATAAATCAGGTAAAGGGTTAATACCCATAATTTAAATAAAAAGCAAACAATCCAATTTAAAAATGGGCAAAGGACCTGAATAGACACTTCTCCAAAGAGGACATACAGATGGCCCATAGACAAATGAAAAGATGCTCAACATCACTAGTTATCAGAGAAATGCAAATTAAAACCATAATGAGATATCATCTCACACCTATCAGAATGCCTATCAGTAATAAACCAAATATAAATCAATAAACAATAAGTTTGGTGAGGACATGGTGAGAAGGAACCCTCGTGCACTGTTGGCGGGAATACAGATTGATACATGCACTGTGGAAAACAGTACAGAGTTTCCTCAGAAAAGTTAAAAATGGGACTGCCTTATGATCCAGTGATCCTACTTCTGGGACTACATCCAAAGAAATCTGAAACATCGATTCAAAATAATGTATGCACCCTATAAATATCTGCACTGTTATTTACAATAGCCAAGACTGGGAAGCAACTGAAGTGTGCATCTGTAGATGAATGGATTAAACATGTGATATATTTACATAAAGAAATTCTATTCAGCCATAAAAAGAAGGACACCCTACCCTTTGTGACAGTATGGATGGGCCTGGAGAGCATTATACTAAATAAAATAAGTCAGTCAGAGAAACACAAATACCATATGATTTCACTTATATGTGGAATCTAATGAACACAATAAACAGGCAAACAAAATAGGAACAGACTCATAGATACAGAAAATGGACTGACAGCTGTCAGAGAGGAGTGAGTTTGGGGTGTGGGTGAAAAATCGAAGGAATTAAACAACAAAAAATGACCTCATAGACACAGACATAAGTGTGGTGGTTATCGGGGGGAGTGTAGTGGGGGTAGTGGAAGAGGGTAAAGGGATAATAAATGGTGAGGGAAGGAGACTTGACTTGAGTGTAAATACACAATACAATATACAGATGATGTGTTATAGACTTGTACACCTGAAACCTATATAATTGCATTAACCAATGTCACCCTAGTAAAAGTTGTCTTAAAAAATAAATCATACAATATGCAATTTTTGTGTCTGACATCTTTCACTTAGCATGGTACTTTTGAGGTTCATAGAAGTCATATTATGTAATGCTATTAAATTCCTTTTTATGGCTGAATAATATTCCGTCGTATGTATGTATCACTTTGTTTATTCATTCATACATTGATAGACCTTTATGTTGCTTGCAACTTTTGGATATTATGAATTATGCTGCTATAAATATCTCTACATTTATGAAGCCTTATGAAAGTGCTCTGGGGTTCTGAGCTAACATATGAAGATCTAAGAGATGTATGAACACTTCACCTAAGTAAAGAGATACTTTGTTATGGAGTATCTTCTTACACCCAACTAATGACACAGTTGACTCATTTCTCAATGATCCTGCCCCCAAAAAATGTAGATTGCAGATTTATTAAATAAGCCCCCTGGTCAAACTGTGTATACCATATTGTAAATGTGTTTTGTACACAGGGCTCTCCTTCTCAAAAACACCATTATTGTTTTTGTTTGAAAGTCTGTTAAATCATCATGTTTACAACAATATTTTGCCTGGCGATATCCTCCTTTTTAAGGTATCCCTAGCAACAGAATGAAACAGATGACAGGCATACTTTTAAACAGTTCCTTCCAACAACACTTTAAATATTTTTCATCTTTTGTACTTTATGTTTTATAACAGTCGTGAGGACTTCCTCTATTACCTGAAGCAAAATTATCCTCTATCATTTTGTTCATATTTACTATATGAATAATACATTTTAAGTATTCTAAGTTGAGATTGTTAAAGCCCCTCATCTCATGGACTATGTTTTATTTTTGCATGTTCACAGTCCTGGGTTAGCCTATCACACTGCCTGGCATATAGTATTGATTTATAAATGTTTGTGAAATGACAGGAAAAGAATAATTTTATGAGCCACATTGCCTAATCAGGATTTATTATAACTTCATAATATTAAACAAATTAAGAACTGTTTCTCTTTTTAGTCATCTTTTACTTCAATGTAAATAAAATTTATGAAACAAAGTAATCACTTCATTTAAAAAATTTATAGAGATAACTGTAGATTTACATTTAAATGTAAAAAATAATGTAATTACATCTGCCTCTTATTTTCTTTCCAATGGTAATATCTTGCAAAACTATGGTACAATAGGTACAGGATTTGACATTTACTAAATATTGTGACCTTAGTAAGATTTCCCCAGTCTTGTACCGATTTGTGTGTGGCCATGTGTATTTACTTCTATACTATTTTATCACATGTGTAGGTTTGGGAATCTCTACCACCACAGAGGATATGCAGAATACTTGCATAGCTGCAAAGACCCCCTTTGGAAAATACTATATAGTAACTAGAGGGTTCATAATAGAATATCTAAGGAAGTAATTTTAATCCTTAATCACTTACATAATTCATTTTTGTTAGTATCTAGTATGTGTTGAAAAGAGACACCACATTATTTTAAAAACTGTGTTTGTACACACACACACACACAGTAATAAAATTCTATAAAATGCATTCTCCAAATTATTTGTTGCCTTTCAAAATAACTCTAGTATGTGGACTGTAACCAATATATTTAGAGAAAAACACCTAAATAATAAATATAGTTGTAACACAAATTAGGTACTACTTTGTCTTTGACTCTGTGACAGAGAATATCAACTTAAAGTATGATAAAATAAAATTGCTTATTTTGATCTAATGCTGGGCATATGCAATTTCAAAATTAATACCCTTCAGGCCTGGTGTTCACAGCAATAGCTTTTGTTAGAATAACACAGTAAAAGTTGGGCAGAAAACAGATCAGCCATTCAGTGTAAAATGTTCCTTAAAAGCAGACTTACATAGCTGTTACCCCTTACATGAGACAAGATGCAGATTCATTAAGTGATTGGGGAAATAAGATAAAAATAACATAAAAGAATAAATCAGACTAATATATTTTTCTTGGTTTTATTGTTTAACTTACTCTCCTTGAAAAGAACATGTAGAACACTTTTGTAGCCTTACACAGGCAGTTTTGAGGATTAAAGGAGAAAATTAATTGCCGGAGATTCCTACTGGAGCTGTTCATATTCTTAATCAATAAATAAAATTATAAGGATATATGAGACTATGTGTCAGGTGTTATGCTTTTTATTATTAATTTATGATTTTCCAAATATGCTAACATAAAAATAGCTTTATTTGCTCAAAATTAAAATAATATATAATATCTGACATTTTTACAGTACTTTTATCATCATTACTCAAAAGTCACATTTATATACATTATATATCTAGGATATAGCTGAATCATTGCCATGGTTATAATTAAAAGAGCTGAAAAATAAAAATAAAATAGTAATGGGAAAAGTTCTCCTTTTACTGTTTTTCAAGTACAGTTGTCTCCATTTCCCCCCACCACAACCCTTCACCTTAGCCACCCCTACCTCCCTCCCCTGATTCCACCCCCTTTGGTTTTGTCCCTGTGTCCTTTATACATGTTCCTGAAAACCCTTCCCCCTTTTCCCCCATTATCCTTTCCCCCATCCCCTGTGGTTACTCCCAGTTTGTCCTTAATTGCAATGGTCTCTGGTTATATTTTGCTTGCTTGTTTGTTTTGTTGACTAGATTCCACTTACAGGTGAGATCATACGGTATTTCTATTTCACCGCCTGGTTTATTTCACATAGCACAATGTTCTCCAGATCCATCCATGCTGTTGCAAAGGGTAGGAGCTCCTTTCTTTCTGCTGCATAGTATTCTATCATGTAAATGTACCACAGTTTTTTGATCCATTCATTTACTGATGGGCACTTAAGTTGCTTCCAGCATGTGGCTATTGTAAATTGTGCTGCTATGAACACTGGGGTGCAAATGTTCTTTTGAATTGGTGTTTCAGGGTTTTTAGGGTATAATCCCAGCAGTGGAATTGCTGAGTCTTATAAAAGTGATATGACAAGATCAGAAGTTTTAACAACTAAAATACATATTAAATTTTCTAAAAAGCATCTATTGTCATCCACATTTTATTATTATTTATTATCTTCTTAGTAACCAACCAATATTTTGGACTTTTCAATTGAAAATAAAAATTAATTCATACAAATAATGTTCAACAAACAATTTCAATAATTACCTTTCTAATTCTTCAATACATAATAAATTATGTGGTTCATATTTGTATGGGACCATGTTAACATTTCTTACTAATAATTTTGGTTGTATATCACCACATCTTAACCAACCCTTAATCTTACTGGGTTTGGTGGGGCAACTGGGCTCAGCTAAGTGTCCTTGCTTGTTTTTTTTCATTAGGTTGCCACTTGATGCCAGGTAGAGAGACCCTCATCCAAAGATGATATAGGACCAGGCGTTCAAGATGCTTCATCCACATGGTGATGTTAGTTGAGGGTTCTGAGTTCAGCTGTCAATGTCAACTCCTCCCACCTCCAACTGGGCTTCTTATGAGATGATGGATGGGCTCCAATAGAATGTCTTGGGAGAGAATTGCCTAAGAAGGAGCATAAATGTACTGACAAGCCAAGAAAGTCTAAAGGGGAGCTCTGATTAATAGCAATATTTTACTTTATTTTTATTTTTTGAAACACTCTTATTTTATTAAAATAAAATTGAGGTATAAGAAAGTCCCTCAAGTAAGAATATTGATAAACTATGTAATTGCTAAAACTACATTATCTGCATTCTAAATTAAAGTCAAGTGTTTATGAGCAAAAAGCGTTTTTTATCTGCCAGTTATTATCATCGATTCTTATCACTCTCTTGGATTTCTGGTTTCTATACTCTATAGAAATATGTCCTCAATCAGATATATGAACTGTCTTTTTAAAAACCTTTTCAAATATAACTCCTCACCTAGTCCCAGAGCACTTCAAACACTGGTATGTCTTGGTTAAATACACAAAATCATATAGCATCACTGATCCCCATATTTGGCATTCTTGTACCATGCAGCTCTCAATCATTAAACAAGAATTAACTTTAAATTAAAAAATAAAACTTGCTTCCTATTTCTCAGCTTGTGCAGGATTCCATATCAATGCTACGGAATCTCAGAGAAACACCTGGTCTTTAACACTGCTTCTCATTTCTTGGGGCTCTGTTCTGATAGTGGCTTGGTAAAGGTGCTTACAAGTATTTCTAAACCTAACACCATATGATCTCACTTATAAGAGGAGTATAATGAATAAAACAAAGTAACGAGCAAAGTATAACTAGAGACATGGAAACATGAGGCAGACTGAAAGTGACTAGAGGGGACCGGGGAGGGGGAAATGGTGAAAAGAAGGGGAAGGGACTAGTTGAAGAGCGTGTATGAATGACCCACGGACACGGACAACAGTGTGGGGATTGACCGTGGGAGAGGGGGTGGGTAGGCTGGGTGGAGGAGGGAAGGGGGAAATATTGGGACAGCTGTAATAGAGTAACAATTTATAAAAAGAAACAAAAAATAATTACAATCCTCAACCCTTTCTAAAATTCATGTCTATTGTCCACACAATGTTTATGTTTCTCAGATCTGTTTGTGTTTGTTCTGTGTAAGGGCGCATGTAGCAGGCTCAGTTTTGGCTTCATATGTTTTATCAGTAACATTTCAAGTCTCTGTAAAATATGAATTTGCAAACAAATGTTACCTACTTATCTTAATATTAATTATAGTTATAATAGTTAATGTTAATATTTTCCAAGTGCGAGGCATATTCTAAGGCTGTGTTAAGTGTTACTACCACTAAGAACTATACATGCAGAGATTTTTATTTAATTGTTTCTAGGCTGCGACCAGGGCATCAGGAAATTTTACAATATTCATGGTTAAATGTCATAATCAACTAAGACTGAGAACCACTGGTTTGAATACTTCAGATTTGATTTAATCTAGTTTCTTACGAAAACCCAATAAGGTAAGTTCAATTATTATCCCCATTTTACTGATGTGAAAACTCCCCAGGCATTTGTTACATTGGTCTCTGTACTTATCTCTGTTGTATCGTTTCCCAAATTAAATCATAGTGTGACCTGTCAAAAGAAATGAAGATCAGCATTGACTTCAGGGAGCTGATTTAAGGGGAAATGTATGTAAGAGAAATTGACATAGAATAGAACTGATTTAAGGAGAAGGCACAAGAAAACTAGGTTTCCGGCCCGGGTTGGAGCTTCCCATGGTCCCAAATTCCTCGATTATAAATAAAGAAGTTTGGATTTGACTAGAACACTGTATTTCCAAATGTTTTGGTTTAGAAATACATGTAAGCACTTTTGCCAAGCCACTACCAAATGGAGACTTAAAAAATAAGAAGCAGTGTCAAACGCCAGATGTCTCCCTGAGATTCTGTAGCATTGCTATGAATATCAATATTTTAAAAACGGGCACACAGTAAAAGGATCCTGAAAAAAGAGAAGTAAACCAGAAGCAGAGGAAGGAAATAAGAACATTATTTTGCCTTGGGAGAGCTGACATGGCTCCTGAGGGGTCGAGCGAGATACGCAGCACATTCTGTGCTTTGCAACAGGCAGATTATGGCAGACTTGGGAAAGCAGGTGAACGGCATGGAATAAATGGGAAAGTGTAGAAAAGTGTGGACGACCTTCAAAATGAGGAGAGGGGAAAGTTTACAGGGAGGGAAGAAATGTGCGGAAAATTCCATCAGTGTTTTTGCTTGGCTTTATTTGATTTGTTTTATTTGTAGATTTCACTTTGTTTCAAGAAAGAAATGGCCATGCTTGTAATGCTGATAGGGGAAACCAATGAGCAGAAATGTTGACACAAGAGAGAAAAATGAAAACCTATGATTTAAAGTATGGCAAATATTCATAACATTTGCACATTCTGCTGTGAAAATATCATCATAATAATGACTTGCAAGGATTTTTGTTCAGAAACCACCCACTGTGGTTGAATTCTATGCTCTTACAGGTTACAAGTGGAAATGCCCCACTTGACATATACAGCCCTTTTCTTTCGGACTCCAATATAAGTGTCCTTATTTACACGTAGAGATTGTTCTCTGATATTTATTTATTTGTTTTATTTGAAATTTGTATACATATTCTCAGTTTTTATTTTGAAAGACTTTCTTAGAAATAAAGGAAACATTTGGGAAAAAAGCAGAAGCCTTAGATATTAGATAAATTGTATCAAAACAATAAACACAATTGTAATTCCATTATGTTACAGATATTGAACATAATGAAATGCCATTTGGTTTATTAAAATAAACATAAAGAGTAAGAGTAAGCTGTATTGCACATCAAGGATGTAAATTATAAATAATGAATCATAATATTAAAAAACAATAATTAACTCTTATGACCACTCATTTTAAGAATACAAATGAACATTGATCAAAGTGACATTTTATATTTTGCATATAATGTTGTGATAGATGATGATATTGGTCTGTTTCAATTGATTAGTATACGTATAGTTATTAATATTTATACAAAATTATGACTGACTCTTATCAGAGTCAGGCAATAGGCACATTTTCATTAATCAAACAACAGTAAATTATTTGTGAATTGGGCTATACACTACAGAATGGTATCAGTCAATGAGTTGAACTTTTAACCTTAGCCTTTATTTAACTTCTAAGCTATTGTCAGTAGATTACAAATATTTTGCCTCTATTATTCACCTAGATTGAAGGGTTGTGATTTCAAGAATCTTTCTCCAAGGCAGAGTAACAAGACCGATTAGAAATTTGTCACTCTGGACCTTTAAAGTTTTTGTCAAATGTACACATTATTATGAACAATTTATTAATATAAAAATTTCACACCAAAGCAGAGATTTCACATTTTCTCATATTAATAATGTGCCATAAAATAAGTAATTAGTAATTATTGGATTGCCCATGTCACATGTAAATATTTTAGTTTATTTTAACTGTAGCAAATATTAGTATGCATAAACATTAATTATAACAATGGAACAAGAATGGTAATAAATACATTTTAATTTCTAAGTATAATGCAACTGCTAGCTAAATCATAGAATAAAAGAATAGATGAATAGAAGTAAATTAGTTTTATATTTCTTTTAAACATAAGTTACTGACATAAAGATTCTATCATTATATTAGGTACATGCAAACTATAAAATCTTATTGCAAAATGGGCACACACATATGGATATATTTTTATCACTTTGCTCATAGATTTCTGCCAAAACTTATTAATATGAGAAAAACTATTGAGTGAAAGTGTTTTCCTTTTTCTCTTTTGTTTCCCTTAATATTCTACTCAATTATGGGTTTACTATGTCATATCTTTGCATCTTTGTCTAATATGGGCATTTTTTTACCCTTCCATTTATTTCTTTCTATTAAAAATAGTTCACTTTATATCTATGCACACAAGGTCTCTGGGATTAGTCACATGGCATGCTTTAGCCAATGGAATAAAAGTTAACATAACATGAGGTTTAAAAGTGCATATATTTTGGGTTTATCCTCTCTTGCCTCTTGAATCACTTTTGCCACCATGCAAAAAGACTAGATTTATCTTTCAGAGGATGGGGTCATGTGTAGAGAAGCCACACATGACCCCATCCTACTAATCAGTGGTAGCAACCATGCCAGTGATCACAGCTGAGATCTGAGACACGTGAATTAGCCTATCCTAGACCATATGGCCACACCCAATCCAGCTCTGCCCAGAAAATCAACCAGGGAATCCACAGAGTGATGACATATGGTTTTTAGTGAAGAAGTTTCAGTCAGGGCACAGGCAGGGTTGTTGGCTGGCTTCCCAGAAGGGGACACGCGAGGGGCAACCACACATTGATGTTTCTTTCTATCTCTTTCTCCCTCCATTCCCCTCTCTCTAAAAGTAAATTAATGAAAGCTTAAGAAAAAAGAAATTTCAGAGTGTTTTGTTCTAAAGCAAATGCTAGCTGACACTTTGGGAAGAAATACAATGGACAATGCATATGCACAAATAACTTTAATAAGAATTTTTTTAAATTTATTATCAATACATTTTTTCTGATAGTTTTTATTGATGTATTGTATTTCATACTATTATGTTGGTTTTCATTGCACCTTAGGGGAGTCCAGATGTCACTGTTGAAAGTTTAGTTGAACTAAATATGTTAATAAATAATATTTCAGGTTTTTTTCTTTGAAAATGCATTCACATTTTTCTCTCCACTTGAGTAAGTAACTACACAAGTAAAAAATTAAAGTCTAGCACCAAGGAAGACAAAGGAAAATAGTTTTATTCAAAGCTTTAATAGTCATTGTCTAGAGTTAAGTAGTTTCATATAAATCAAGCATCGGTTTTAATGATAATGAGAAACACAGAGGAAAACATTAATAAAGTAATACAGAGAGAAACAAATAGCAACTTGGGTAGGCTAATTATAAATTTAAAGATTTCTCTCTTTCTCAGTGAAATACATATATTTTAATTGCACCATTGATTATAAATCTTATAAAGTAATGGAGGCCTAGGAAAAGTGGAGTGCACTTTATATGAAAGGCTTGTCATGACATATTCACATGCTCAATATCATTTTCTGCTAAGTGATGGGTTATAGAAATAAACACTTGAATAAAACTATATCAACTGATAAATTAGTGTTCCCATGCTAAAAAAATCATACAAACAGAGTAGATTTTAGGATATAATACCTTCATAAACTTAAGAATCTTGGGAGAAATAAAAATAAGTCAAGTTTAAGGAAAAGGACGATCACCTGATTCACTGTGAGGCTGGGCATCAGGATACAGGATGGAGCTATGCTGTCCTCTTGTATAGTTAAGGGCCAAAGTAAGAACTTCTTCGATAATTTCGCAGGCCAATTAAAAAATGGGTACTTCTGATGTAACACTCTTGAGCCTGACTTTATGTGTTCTGAAAAGTAGAGAAATGTGTTTCTTCGTTGACGTTTAGCTAAGGTTCTATTCATCACAGATAATGTATTAGACCATCCACAAAAGCAGCTAATGTAATAATGACTATAAAGCAAATGCTACTTATAGCTAGTAATACCACGAGTCAGTTTCACTGAAAAAATCTTAAGCTACTATGAACAAGTGCTTGGCGAAAATTTCGTGGAATGGCTGAAAATGCTGTGAAAAATCTAACTAATTTGTAAGTATATGATATAAAAATAGGAGAATTATTGTTTTAATTTCCACATAAATCTTAGTGAAATTTGTTGGGGGGGGCTGTATACATATGACATATCATAATATTTAGGATTTGTAAAACACATTTTTAAGTTATATGTGAATAAATTGTATTTGCTGCAAAAGTCTGTCCCCACATTTTTTTCTGCCGCTTTAGCATTTTTTCCCTTCTTCTTCCTAAGAATTTTGGGTCTCAAAAGATCCTGAGAATATTCTCTCATTTATCTGTGAAACTTCTTGGTGACATTACAGACAAATATTGTAGTCTTCATTTCACAGACAGAGACACTTGGATAGAGAAACGTTAATTTGTGTGAACTGACATATCATGTCAATTGTTATATTTTTAGAATTTAAAGTCCTTGGCCTATTGGATACCATACTATTCACTGTATCCTTTCCACAAGACAAGGTAACCCAGAGCAGAATAAAATAACCTTATAATTAATTGTTGACCTCAGCTGCACAGTAGGCCTGTGCTTACTTTCCCCCAATATCTTATATAGCTGATTCAAATATTTGTCTTTTATCCCACTTGTCTTTAAAAACCCACAACAATGTACACCAATGTTCATCACAGCACAATTTATAATAGCCACATGCTGGAAGCAACCTAAGGGCCCATCAGTAAATGAGTGGATCAAAAAACTATGGTACGTTTACACAAAAGAATACTACACAGCAGAAAGAAAGAAGGAGCTCCTACCCTTTGCGACAGAGTGGATGAGCCTGGAGAGCATTATTTTGAGTGAAGTAAGCCAGGCAGTGAGGGACAAATACCATATGATCTCACCTTTAACAGGAACCTAAGCAACAAAACAAACAAGCAAAATAGAACCAGAGACATTGGAATAAAGAGCAAACTGACAGTGATCAGAGAGGAGGTGGGAGGATGGATAACAGAGGAAAAGAGGGGAAGGTCCATCAAGGAATGTGTACAAAGGATTTATGGACAAGGACAAAGGGGGTGGGTTCGAGAGGGTGGAAGGTGGGGATGGGTGGGGTGAGGAGGGAAATGGTGGGATGAAAATGGAGACAACTGTACTTGAACAACAATAAAAAATCATTTGAGGGTAAAATAAACACACAAAGAAAGAACCAAACAAATGGAAACATAATGAGAAAATATTGCCTTACTTATTATCTTAGTATAATAGTTTTCTTGGGAGTAAAGAGTCTAAAAGAAGTGATCAGGGACTCAAAAATAATTATCTTGCTTAAGAAATGGTAGCAACATTGAATAGAATTAATTATATTCTGTCTGTAAACAAGACTCAGTGGATGACAGCAGATAAAAAAAGCAATCCTGTTTTTCTGCAGCCCAGCTGACCACTCAGAGATACACTTAAACAAACAAAATATTACTTTTATATACCTAAGCTCCTTTAAAAGTATAATAAAAAATTACATTTTCAAAAAGTTCTGTTCATCTCTGACAAAGCAGAGTCAAGAGAATTTGCAATGCTGTTAAATATCACCAAGGCAAATGTATTAAAATCTTTTTTTCCATCTAGAAATAATCTAAGATCTGGTTTATAAGACTTGTCATAAACTCAATTATCAATCCCGAATCTAACTGACATCTCAAAAAAGTTATCAAAATTTTTATTTTTAAAGTAATCAATTTTCTGCTTGGCAAAAAGTATTTATTCATGCTATATGAAAAAAAGTAATGTTACATAAGCCTCCTCTGGGAATCTAATTGGGAATTAGAGTCACGTATCAGTTACGAGATTCACCAGTAAATCATGTGTCTGTGCTGCTCTCATTTTGCACACCTTCTTTGTGAAATAGAAATGGAGATTGTACAGGCAGCTGGCTGTAAGAGATCACCCCCCTCTCTCTAGCACAGCTTCAGATTGGGAGTGGAGAAGAGTAAGGCATCAAGGCTCAAGCAGTATGTTGATTCACGAATTTAAAACCAGGGGGAAATGAAACAGATGGAAGTCAACGTGAAAGACTGTATGCAGATTTTTCACAGCCATCCAAAGCCGCTGGACACTGCATGTGATTACTCGTTCTTTGCCATCACTGTAAAAATACATGTCTGAGGAGGGGAGGGGATGAATAGGCAGAGCACAGAGGGTTTTGAGAGCATTGAAAACACTCAGTGTGGTTCCATAAAAATGGATACATGTTATTACATACATTTGTCCAAATCCATAGAAGGTACCAACCAAGAATGAAATATAATATAAACTATGGAGTTTGCATGATTGCATAATTACAATGTGTCAGCGTAGGCTCATCAGTTGTAATATATGTACCACTCTGGTGAGGGAAGACATTGACAACTAGAGACCTTATCTGTGTTTGGTGGCAGGGAGACATATGGGAAGTCTTTGTATCTTCCCCTTAATTTTGTATGAACCTTAATCCACTGTAAAAATATTTTCAGTTAAAAATTATAAAAAATAAAGGAGAAAGGCAGAAGGACAGACAGAAGAGAAAGAAAGAGAGAAAAGAAAGAGAGGGGAAGGAAGGAAGGAAGGAAGGAAGGAAGGAAGGAAGGAAGGAAGGAAGGAAGGAAGGAAGGAAGGAAGGAAGAGAAAGAAAGAAAGAAAGAAAGAAAGAAAGAAAGAAAGAAAGAAAGAAAGAAAGAAAGAAAGAAAGAAAGAAAGAAAGAAAGAAAGAAAGAAAGAAAGAAAAGAAAGAGAGAAAGAGAGAAAGAGAGAAAGAAAGAGAAAATGCTGGAGATAGCCCACTAGTCTCAAAAGTAGGATGAAAAATACATGGAGTACAGCTCTTAGATAACCTTCCTGTGCATGAGCAAGAAGAGTCAGAATCACCTAAGCCCGAGCTATATCATCTGACAACAAGCCCACTCATAAATGCATAAACTATCATGACAAATCTGGAATATTGTTCAGAAAAGCAATTAAATTATCTAATCCTCTGTGCTATAACTCTTTGCAATGTGTTTGCAACTCCTTTCATTATGCAACAATAAAAAGGAAGGAAATTTTGTCATTTGTGACAATATAGATGGGTCTAAAGAGCATTATGCTAAGTGAAATAAATCAGGCAGAGAAAAACAAATACCATAGGTTTCACTTATATGTGAAACCAAAAAAAAAAAAAAGCAAAACAAAAACCAGACTTATAGAAATGGAGACTAAAGGGATAGTTACCATAAGGGAAGGGATGGAATGAAGGGTTTAAGGGAGAAAGGGAATATAGTCACTGCTATTGTGATAAGTTTACACAGTGACAGGTGATTGATTACTAATAGAAATTAGTAGGGTGATCACATTATACCGTATAAAAATGTCAAGTCACTATGTTGTACACTTCATAATAATATAACCAATATAATACAGTATATTAATTATACTTAAATAAAAAGAAATTTAATTAAAATAGAGTTGTTTATCTTTCCACTCCTTAAACACTTGCTTTGAGCAACAGTATGCAGGGGTAGTAACTTGTGCCTGTTGTGAGCTGGGCCACTGTGTTCATTCTTTTGGAATCTGGCCACACTATGTGACAAGCAAATGCTAGCCTGCTATAGAGAACAGAAAACCATCTAGTTCTCTGAACACAGTTGGTGCATTTGATGTGAAAAAGCCCAACCAAGATCATCACTTCCATCTACCTGGCATGCTTTCGACTTCAGACTCACAAGGAAGCACACATGAGGTCAAAAGAACCACCCACTGAGAACGGCCTGAATCACTGGCCCACGTAGTCATCATTTAGAAGTCACTAAGTGTGGGGATTTTTTTCGCTGCAGCTGCTAACTCACATAATACATAATTGTTGTTTTAAGTGATTCAGGTTTTAGCTAGTTTGTTTTGCTTCAATGGTAACTGTTAGGCTATGAATGATACACTTATGAATGTATTAAATTTTATTTATCAACTATCTTATTGATAGACATTAGGGTAGTTTTTAACTACTTTCTATGGCAAGTAATGGTGTGCATGTCTTCCTGATACGTGGGTGTGAAAGATTATTGGGTGTTTCTGTTTTTCAGTGAAATTGTTAGGAAGTATACTTTACATTAATATTTAGTAGATATTGAGGAACATTTCCAAAATGCTCATACCAATTTTTTCCATCAGCAATCCACACACAACTATCTTGTTCTATATGTTCAGCAATATTTCATATTGTAAGACTTTAAAATGGTTAATACTCATATATGTTTTAAATGGTACTACATTTGTTTTTTCATTAATAACTTTCTTGCCTCTCATGTTGAGTTTTTTATAAAGTATATTTAATATCAGTTTATGTTTTTCTTCCTTGAATCATCTATTTGTAACCTTTTCTTAATTTTCTATTATCTTCTCTGTTTTTTACCAAAGTTGATGCCTAGACAAAAAGAGCACTCAGCCCTGACCACTGTAGTTCATTCACTTGGTTGGGCATCTCCTCCCAAAGCTAAAGGTCACAAGTTTGATTCCTGCTCGGGGCACATGCCTAGGTTGTGGGTTTGGTCCCTGGTTAGGGCACGTGCAAGAGGCAACTGATTGATGCTCTCTCTTGCATCGATGTTTCTCACCCTATCTTTATTCTTCCCTTCTCTCTCTCTAAAAATAAATAAATATAATCTTTAAAAATAAAAGAGCACTCAGAGGAGGCTGAGTAAAGTTGAAATCAGGAGAAAGTCTTTGTAAAAATTGTAGACCCTTGATTCTAATTGTGTCCTCTTGATCCAAAGAGGCTTTCAAAAGCATCATCTAGTTTCTCATCCACTCTGCCTTCTTCTGGGAACAAAGCAGCCCCCTGGTTGGAGTTAATATTTTACAGGGTTTGTGTGTGTGTGTGGGGGGTTCCTCGGTTCTGTGCCCATAGTTTTTCACTGCCCTGTTAGCTCTTTGCCCTCAAGCATTTGTTATTTTTTACTGTTAACTTTCTAATGGTTCTCAGAAGGACAATGCTCACTATTGTAGAGCTTAGGGGAATAATGGGAGTGGAAGTAGAGAGTAGGGTATAGCCAAGAACACATAAGAGAAAGAGTAGCCTTATTCTTCCTTTCATTCTAGAAATATTTTTGAAGACTTACGTTGTGTCTGACATAATGTTAGGTGATGGGTAGAGAGTAATAAAACATTTTTGGACTTCTTACAAATAGTGAAAGAGAATGAATAAGTATACGGTAACTGAGAATGATAAAAATCTTTCTAAAGACAGCACTAAGTTTGTTGTTCTTGATGTTAGAATTTTAAAATAAATTCAAAGTAAGGAAGATACCACCAGGATAAAGAATATTTTGTTCTTAATGCTCGGCTCAACAATGCCATTCCATATCGTAAGTAGTGTATAAATTTTAAATTGTAAATTACATGACAAAAGCATCTAATTCAGGAAGATTAAACTGGCAGCGACTACGTAGAACAGATTGGAGGTGGAAGAGACCAATAGCAGGATGGAGGGTGCAAGAACCCTTTTTATGAAATAAATTGAGTAATTTCAATGGGTATGGAAAAGAGCAAACATTAGAAGTTAAATGGTGGAGATTTGATAGGACATAGTGAGAAAATTTCATATGAGCATAAAATCATAAGAGCTGTAAAGCTGAAGCGTCCTACAGTTTCCAAAGTCATTTGGAATATAATTATTTAATAATAATGGGAAATTTGTATGTGTATTCAGACGAGACAGAATTATTTTTAATTGACTAATGATTTGCTTTAGATTTGAAAACTTTATTTTATTAAAATAAGTTTTTCAGTAAGGTTTTTGGTAATACATAAGGTGGTTTATTGTGAAGTACATTATTATTGCTGTCATTTAGCAGTTTGTTACATAATAAGTCTCAAAAAAAATTAGGTTTGTAATTCATTACTCAGCCCTAAAGGATATTTTATTGGGGGGAAATATGGTATTGTGTTGTTCAAATAGAACTTTTTAATGAGCTCTTTTTAATTGTACATTGGTTTTATAGTTATTGAAAGCACTGCTTTCATGAGGGTTTCAAAATAATTATTCCTGCTGCTACATTATAAACAGAAAGCACATTAGTCTGAGTCACAGATCTAACTTTGTTAAATTGGTTAATTGGTGATGTAATATGCACAGCTGGAGTGTGAAAATAATTATAATTTGCTAATTTATGTTATACAAAAATAAATGCAACAATTTGTAATAGATGAAGGCAAATGTATATTATAGTACACCTCTATAAGATTTATTCTTACATAGAAATTAGTAATCCTACATACATAATATTAACCTGAATTTCATCCTGTGAATAATGAGCTTGGTGAATTTATTTCCAAATAAATATTCACTTAGCAAAATCTGAAGTGTTTAAGTCAGCCTTCATAGGGGAAGGCTTATTAATTGTTTTCTTCTTAATCAGGACTACCTAATTACTATTACTATAGCAGAAAATATTTTGAAAGGGTTGGTTTTATAAATAAACTCAAACTCAGATTTGGTTCCATCACTTTTCAATTTCTAAACTTCTTACAAGTTATTTCTTTATTCTAGTCTTCTCATTTGTAAAAATTATGATAAGCTACATGTCCTACAAGATTGATTTAAAAATTAGTAGTGGCATTTAGAAAATAGAAATCACAGAGCCTGGTAGGTTGTAAATGATTGATGGTGATAGTAGTATTAATGGGACAAGCAGTAATATTTATTGAGCATTTTTATGAAAATTTCCTCAAAACAACTCTATGTGAAAAGTATTTTAATTTCCAGTTTACAAATGAGGAAATAGAGATGTTTTAATAATCAGTGAAGTTAATGAAAACAAAAGAGGGTAGGATATAAAATCATGCCCAAATCAATCTAAGATTTAATCAAGTTGTTAGGTTTCCATGACTATAAAATACATTTATTCATTTTATATTCCTAAATTTTATATGTGAATTTTGGAGAACACATGTACTCTGCTTATTATATTAGACATAAATATATTCTTAAAGTCACACAGTTAAAAGTGATAGAGTTGGTAACTTACCCAATTAGTTTTAAATGCTAAATGCTAGGTTGGCTCTCAAAGAAATTATTGGTTTAATTTTGTTCCTAAATTTAAGCAATTTGATAATGTTCCACAGTTATCAGTATTTGAGTTTCTTCCCGTCTTTTGAAACATTTTCCCTTTTAACTTTCTATGTTACCTTTAATTAAAATCCATATTCCTTTTTTTAAGACACAAATACTGTCAATCTGTAGTGTCTACCTCAAAAGTCTATTTTTTTTTGGTTGCTAATAAGGTGTTTTATTTATTATTTTTATTTTTTAATTTTTTTATTGTTGTTTAATTTTTTTATTGTTTTATTGTTGTTCAGTTATAGTTGTTTCAATTTTCCCCCATTACTCTCCCCTGCCTTACACCCCCACCTCCCACAGTCAATCCTCCCCAACATTGACTTTGTCCATGGTTCCTTCATATGTGTTCCTTGACTTGACCCTTCCCCTTCTTTCTCCCATTATCCCCTTCCTCCTCCCCTCTGATCTTAAACATTGTAGTTACAATAGAGTCATATTAAACTACTTGCATTTTCTGAATATGCTTATAGTTCTTTGCTCCTATGCTTGGATGAATGATCTTTTCACTTAAATCATTAAATACTTCTTGAATGAAATGAAAGACTAAGAAGGATCCCTGACTGGTGTGGCTTAGTGGATGGAGTGCCAGCCTGCAAACCAAAAGGTCACCAGACTGATTCTCAGTTAGAACGCATGCTTTGGTTGCAGGCCAGGACCCCAGTAGGTGGCACCCAAGGGGCAACCACACAATGATGTTTCTCTATCTCTCTTTCTCCTTCCTTGCCCCTCTCTTTAAAAATAAATAAATTAAATATTTAAAACAAGAAAGAATAAGAAGGAAAAAGCCTACAAACTTTGACACCATGCCTAATATGTGTTAAGTGATTATTACATGTATATATTCTAGCTTATCACGTGAGGGCAAAATTGTATTGTCATCTTTGCCTCCTGGCTTCCTTGAAAGCGTGTCCAGAATCTGGTCATTATCCATTATTATCTCACATATTCTATCTTTAGTGTTTTTTCAGTCTTTTTACAAATGACAGTAAAAATGACCTGTCAAAAATTAGCAGAGTTTTGAACTCCCTTACTCAAAATGCTAACTCTCCCAATGACTTCCCATCTTCTGTAGTATAATTCATTCTCATTCTCTCTTCCTCTCTGTCTTCCTTTCTCTCTCCATCTGTATCTGCATCTGTCTGTTCCTGCTAATAATAATAATAATGATCATTATTATTCCTCATATATACCAGATATGACATTATCCTAATTCAGGACATGTGTTCAGGCAGCTACATCTTCCTAAAATATTCTTTTCCAATATCAGTGTTGTCCATTTGCCCATATCTTTGAAATCTTTTCCAAAAGGTTGGTTTTTTTATGAGGTTTTGTTTCCTTTCTACTATCATCTAATGTGCTACCTACTCACTTATGTATTGTGTATATGATCTAATTTCCCCTAGTAGAAAATGAAGAGCAAATTTTTGTGTATTTGTTTGTTCTAATTTTTTATTTATTGATTTTAGACAGGAGAGGAAGGGAGAGAAATACTGATTTGTTTTTGTTCCACTTATTTATGCATTCATTGGTTGACTATTTTATGTGCCCTGACTGTGGGATCAAACCTGCAAACCTTGGCATATCAGGATGATGCTCTAAACAACTGAGTTACACAGCCAGGGCCTGATAATTTGATTTTGTGTTAACACCTAGAACAGAAATAGACACACTGAAAAAAAAAACACTTGATAATATTTGTTGAATGAATATATTAACTTACTTTTTATTATTATTGGTTTTAGAGAGAGAAAGAAGTGGGGGAGAGAGAGAGAAGGCAACACTGATCTGTTGTTCCACTAATTGATGCACTCACTGATTTATTGATTAATCTTATAAGTGCCCTGACCAGGAATAAACCCTAAAACCTTGCTGTATTAGCTCTCTAACAAACTGAGCTACCTGGCCAGGGTCTTAAATTACTCTTTTAACCAAAGATTAAAACATGAGTAATTCCCCCAGATTATTGTAACCTCCTACCAAAAATATAGCAAGTGATATTCAGATTAATTAAGTAGCAATTAACAGAAATCCAACTCATACTATCCTCGGTAAAAAGAAATGCATTTGCTCAATTAACTTCCAAAGGCAGGACTACAATTAGTCCATCTGTAGTCATTGGCTCTGAACCACTAAGACTCTCTACTTCTCTGTGTAGATTGTTTATGTTTTTTCTAATTGCAGAGTCTATCTCCAAATGAAAGAAACAGGGTCATCTTCATGGTCATGAAACCTATGTAATTGCACAGGCTGTGTGCTCAGAAGGTCCCTGTGTTTGCTTTAATAATCTCCTGTTGCTGGCTAGAGGTTTGAAAAACAAGCCCTTCCTTTTTAGCTTGCCCTAGACCCTCAACATCACGTAGTTGATCCTTGGTAGAGACAATGGTACAATAAGCTTTAGACTCTTTGTTTACACAATTTACTCCAAAGGGGATTTTCTTCTTTTGCCTACCACTAGAGTTGGTTCAAGATATATCAAGGACTCCACTGACCCACACTGAGTCCCTTCCCATTGCTTTATAAGCACTGTGTTTAACAGAGAGAGACATTTAAGTAGATGAGAGTTTTACTTGGACAAGGAGAAACCTCAGATATAAATAAGGATACATATCTCCAAGAACAAAATTGGAGAAGTGATGCTAATCAAATAAAAATAATAGATGTATGTTATTTTGTATAAAGTTGAAATTTATAGATATGTCATAATTTTGATAACAACTCCTCTCCTGTCTACACATTTAATTTCTCTCATTTTTCAATATTATGTATACTACCACTATGAAATCTTTACACAATTTTATTGCATAATTCATTTTACATAATAAAATCTTTCTCTATACTTCTGAACATTTTCTTAGATATGAAGTCCTAGAAATAGAATTTACAGTTTATATGATATGAGTATCTTTCACTTTTTGATTCATATTTTTAAATTGCTTCTGAGAAAAATTATGACAATTCATGTTTTCATCAGTCAATCATGAAAGTGTTGCAGTTTTAACATATTTACCAGAATTTAATATACCTTAAACATGGCCTAATAATTTGACAGGTAAAAAATAGAATTTCTATAACCTAATTGTATTGATTTGCCTCTCTTTAATTCACAGTAAGGTGGGACATAGTTATATATTTATTGGTATTATTTATTTCATATTTTACAAATTATATACTTATATTTTTTGCTGATTTTTATTACTTTTCTGATCACTTTATAGAAAGGTTTTTAATCTTATCTCTTTCACAATTATAGACAGTCATTTACACATTATTTATATTTACTTCATTTATGTTTAATTTACAGTGAATCTTTAATGTGCAATATTTTTTAGTGGGAAGTAAAAATGTGATTGGCTATGCTATACTGTGACTCTTGTAATACTTCAAATGTACAATTTCAAATATGATTACATAAAATAATCCTGATAAATTAATTTAATTAAAACCCATTGACTGTTCACCCAAATCCTCACTTCCAAGTTCCTTAAATACATTGTATGTCAATGTCAGGAATTGGAAAAGAATTGGATTGAACATGTCATGATTCTAAACCAGCATTTACATGTGCAGAAGCATACAATAGTCACTTCTCTTTCTTCCTTTTCTCTTTTCTAAGTAATGTTATTTAGGTATCATAGGCATATTTCTGTTCTACTTTATAACAATCCACAAAGTATATATGAAAATATCACTATGACATATCTATTTGCTCTCTTTTAAAATGTTTCCCAAAGAACTGCAAATATTCTGTAAGGTGTGACATCAATTATTAAAATGAATGTCATTCCAGAGAGCTTATGTGGCTCTAAAGAAGAAAGTCAGATCTATGCTGAGAAGACATGTATGTGTGAATAGATGAAAATTATTTCACACTTACACTCTCTTTGAAATCTAAAGCAAATTGGGAAAAACGCCATTTATTGTTCTTTTTTTTCTGAGTAGAATAAAACATGTTTTAACATTTCCAATTATTGTCATAATCCTCTGCAATTTTTTAGAGATTTATTTATCATTACTGGCTTAGAATTTATTATATGCTTGGTATTATTCTAAATGTCAGTACTCCATTCCCTGGCTATTGTGGCTCAGTGGATTGAGTGCTGGCCTGAGACCAGAGTTGCTGGTTTGATTCCCATTCAGGGTACATGCTTGGGTTGTGGGTCATATCCCCAGTAGGGGTGAACAAGAGGCAACCACACATTGATGTTTTCCTTCCTCTATTTCTCTCTCCCTTCCCCTTTAAAAATAAATAAATAAAATATTTAAAAACATAAATAAATAGCAGTACTTCAAAAATTGTATGCATTTAACACAAACAACAGAGCTGTGAAATAGATGCTTGCATTCATCTCATTTTTCTGATTTTAAAAATTCAGGTCCAAAAGTCAATGTAGAAAAACCAAAAGTTAGAGTTTGATAGAAACAAGGTGATGTAAATTTGAAGAATGAGCTCCAAGTGAAGAAAAGCCACAGAGTTAAGTTTTACAGGTGCCGTCGAATTCCTGTGCAGTACTAGCTATCTCCTAACTGCACATCCACCTGGTGAGCCTGCAGGAAACTCCCCTAAAACAGGAAGTCAGGAAGAGGAAGCAGATCCACTATCTCAAATTTCACACTTATTTACATAACCTCCTGGCTGATTCAAAAAGAAGAATAACATAGGAAAGAGGAATAGGAGCAATTATATTGGAGAACTAATAAAATATTCATCGTTTGCAGGTAATGATTGCGGAGCTAGACAAAAAGTTTTAAAAATTATTAGAATTAATAAGTAAATCTAGCAAGGTCATTTAAAGTCGATATGCAAAACCAATTGTACTACCAACAAATGGGGGAAGAAAAACTTCAGAGAAATGCAAATTAAAATCCAATAAGAAACAAACACCTACCAGAATGATTAAAATTAAGAAATTCGAAGCTAAGTGTTGTTGACGATGTGCAGCAACAGAAATTTTCATATGTTTCGGATGGAAGTCTAAAATGGTCTAATTGCTATGGAATATTGACAGATGATTTTAAAGGTAAAGATGTGTATGTGCCGTGACTCAGAATCTCCCTAACTGAAACAAAAATGAGTACTATGTCCACCAAAAAAGCATTAAAGAATATCTTAATGGCTTTATTTGTCACAATTTAGAAACAACTATGCATAAATAATAGGGTAGGTTAATATATTTTGATATCTCTACATTTGGATATTAAAGAGCAATAGGAAAAATGACTTTTAACATCCATCTTGCATAAATCCCATAGACATAATATTTAGGGAGATAATGCATACCATAATTTGATATTGGTCATTTCAATGACAATAACTTGAAAAACAGACTAAGGCGACCTGTTGTGAAAGACAGGAATGATGACTCTTGTGGGGTCTACCGTTCAGGAGCCTTCTGCTGGTGGAACCATTCTACACTTTATCGGAGTGGTAACTGTACATATGTGTGTGTATGTGTGTTATATATATGTCAAAATTTTCTAGCTGTGAACTCGAGATTTTTAAAATGTATTATTTTTCCATTGAAATAAAAATAAATTATCCAAAAAGATTTCTGTCATTTGTTCATACTCAGCAATATATGCTTAGCTACACTTTCACTCTGGGCAAACATCAAGGAGAGCAAAATGCTATTATGTCACTATAGTCCCACACTGGTTTTACTGAGGATGTGAAAGAAAAAATGCTGGTCAATCCACTCTAACAAAGAAATTTATACACATTTACTAGGATAATCTTGGTGGAATCTTTGAACTCCAGATACCTCATAGGTTATTGAAGATTTTCAATACAGAATTGAGTCCCTGGGCTCCTTTAATGTGACTTCTCAAGAAAAGTCTTTTTGGCCCTCTCCCCCTCCTGATATTAAAACACCTAAGAACTTTTCCCAAGTTCCTCCTAAAATGAACAAGTGAATTATTTTGTAAATATCAAATTTTGAATACAAACAACTAATTTTGCTTGTATTTTTTCCCTAACGAATTGATGGAATACATCTACATAAATTTTCCTTTAACTCTGAAAAGGTCATTGCATTTTTATATTTCCCTGAAGATTTTACCTGAAATATTTAAGACTGTTCAACTGAATAAAAGGTATGCATGTTAAAAAGAAAAGATATGATTCCTCTCCCTACTTCATTTTAAAAAGAAACAAACAGCTGGATAATAAAAGGTGAGCAAAACTGATATCAAAAAACAAACAAAAAGGCAAAAGAAGAAACTATAGACTAACTTTTTCATTCACTAAGAATTTGCACTCTACATATTCATATTTTTTCCATTTGATTATAGGTTTTCTTGGTAAGTTCTCCTCTCTTCCACATTTCCTTATTAAGAAAAATATTTATTCCTGTCATTGATTTAGTTGACATTAATAGAGTAGCCCACGTCTATAGTAAAGAGCTGCTATCAAAGGAAAGAATAAATTTTAACCTAACTTCATCAGCACTTCACTACCAATGACTGAACAATTCACAGCTGATAAGATGCAACAACTTCTGCCAAGAATTATCCACAATATAAGTTTTTACCACAGCAGAACTGGAGTCCTCAGTTTTTACCTATGGAAGATACTGTATGGAGAGAGGTTATTCATTTAAATGAGAGAATATATATACAGTATTGTAAAGGAAAGAAAAAAGAGTGGTACAATTACCAAATAAAGATCTGCCTAAAAGGGGATAGGCTACATTTTTTCTAGAAGAGCAAATGAGAGAAGTGAAATCTTGAAGACCGCCAACAATAGCTTTGGTTGTAATGAACAAGGAAGGTATTTCAAGTAGCAGCAGTCATATACAATAGCATGGCTGATAGGAGGAAAAAGATTCACATTTGTTGACCACCTATGGGATAGGTATGATAACAACACTAAGTAAGGAGAGAAGAATGTTTCATACTACAATTAACAAAGCTCTTAACCTCAAAGGAAAAAGAAAAAAACTACTTTTAATGTCAATACATTATCTTTCTTCATAGAATTATTAATTTACTAATGAGTTGACAATATTTATTTAATACAAAACAAAATTGAACAGCTTTTCTTTCTTGAGAATAACACTTGACATATTACTTGCATTCATTTCCTTTGGAAATACTGATATTCAATCAGAAAATTTAAATCTAAAATGAAAAAGCATTTAAATAATTAACACCCAAAGATAAAGCCAAAGTTTCTCTATGTTTAAAAACTAATATATTTCAGCCCTAGCTAGTATTGCTCAGTGAATTGAGTGCCTGCCTGTCAACCAAAGGGTCGCTGCTTTCGTTCCCAGTCAGGGCACATGCCTGAGTTGTGGACAAGGTCCTGAGTAGGGGGAGTGCAAGAGGTAACCACACATTGACATTTCTCTCCCTTTCTTTCTCTCTCCCTCCCCATCTCTATAAAAATAAATAAATAAAATGTTTTAAATATTTTAAAACTAATATATTTTATAAATGAAAGCTGTAAATTATATTTCAGTTAATAA
>PVKM010002898.1:28430-61074 GCA_004027735.1 Carollia perspicillata
TTCAGTACAGTTTTCTGTCTTTTACTCCCATCCCAGACCTCCCCCCAGTGCTCCCCACCTCCCTCCCCTTTCCACCCCCCTTAGTTTTTGTCCATGTGTCCTTTATACTTGTTCCTATAATCCCCTCCCTTTTTCCCTGAAATTCCCTCCCCTCTCCCCTCTGGATACTGTCATCCCCTTTTCTATTTCAATGTCTTTGGCTATATTTTGCTTGCTTGTTAGTACTTTCTGAGAGAAGGGAGCCCTAAGGCTAAAACAGCATTTCAGAATTGTCCCTTTGGTGAAGGGAGGGGCCTTTGCATCCACACAGGAACAAGGGACTAGAAGCCTGGGGGGTGGGGAGGGGCAGGACTTGAGCAAGGTGGTTTCTTGCAACCAAAATTTCCCAGTAACTGAGAAAAATAAAAGATGCAAGATGAATTCTAGGTCCACACTGGGCCTTTGTCAACAAAAATTTTCTGACAGCACCACAGGAAGATAGAGATCAAAGAACTGAGCAAAGGAGGCAAGGATTTGCTGGATCTGCTTCAGCAAGCAATACATGTACACAGTATTTGACAAAGAAAGGAGCAGCGCAGAAAAGTGGCCTGTTTAAGAATTTACAGTAGGGAGAGCAGGCTTCTCCTGGTTCATTTGGCTAGGAATCGAACGTAAATATTAGGCTCCCAAAGTGATGAACGTGGAAAATGTACTTAGTATAATATAGTGCTGGAATTCTGACTCAAACTTTAATAAGAAGCTTTATTATTAATTTTCAAGACACTTTGAAGAGATATGAGGAATAACATAACTTAGGAACAAAAATATTATAAACCAATCCTAAGAATGACTAAATCAAGACAATAAAGAAGGAAAGTTGTGTGTACATTAAAAGCTTGTAAGAAAAAAATCAACACTATTAAAATAAAGACATCATAACCCAGGTCCCTAATATAATACAGATAGCAAGAAGAGTTAGAGAAATTCAAATAAGTCTCTTTGATGTGATTTTAAAAATTAATGAACAGACCTTTAGTAATATATAGAATATATTGAATGTTCTGATGTGAATGTTCTAGAATAACAGGATAGAGCAAAGAGCAATATATGAAGATAAATTAATAAAAAATTACATTTTAGGGCAAAAATCAATGTACAGATACCAGAACTTCAGAGAACTGAAATAGGCCCAAAGCCTAACAGGGTGTAACAAAAACAAATGAAAGAAAAGAAAGGGGGGAGAAATTAAAGATAGAGACAGATAAAGATAGGAGGGATGGAAGGAAGGGAGGCAGGGAGGAGGAGGGGGAGAGAGAGAGGGAAAGAGTATGAATAAAAAAGAGAAAGGAAAGGGTAAGAAACAAGAAGCAAGCCAGGATCCTATCCTAGCAAAAATAGACTCCTAAATGAGAAGAAAATAAAGCCATTTTGAGAGAAATGAAAACTAAACACTAGGGAAAATGATTTCCAATAGAAAACCGACTCTATAGGAAATAATGAAAAGCACTAGAAACTATGAATATCTGAGTAAATATAAAAGACTGGATTTTCCCTTAATTTATTTAAATGTTAATATCTGTTTAAAGTAAAAATTTTACCATTATAATATGTGATTTATAAGTATATAAAAGTAAAATCTAAGATCATAAAGCCAAAGGATAGTAGAGAAAGTAGAATTATATTCTTGTAGTGTCTTACATGTGTGAAGTGTGAATAGTGCAAGCTAGTATGTTGTAATTCTAATTCCTAAGGATGAACATTTTAATATCCAGAATAACCACAAAAATATAATTAAAAGAAAATTTAGCTAACAAGCTATTTATGAATAAAACATGTGAAAAGCAAAAATATAAAATGATGGGAAAAATAAAAATAATATGGAATCAAGAGAGATGAAATCAAGTTGGTCAAATAGAAAAAATTGCAAGATGCTACATCAACATATATGAAAGACCAAATTAAATGATACAGAGTAAATAACTTAATTAAAATGCAATTAAAATAACAATACAAAACATAGTCTAACCATTTTGTAAACCTTTAGTTAGTTCTGAAAATTTTTGAATATAGACCTATCACAACTCCCGAAAACTCTACTCTTATAGATAAACTCAAGATAATTGAATACATGTGTCTACAAAATGATTTACATAAGAATGCTTATTGAAGCTTTATTCATTATAGTTTAAAATTCAAAACAGTAAGAAATTCTCTCAATTAACAAATTATGGCATATTTATATAATAAATTAGTACCGAGAAATAAATTAGAAGAATTAACTACTGACACATGTATCAACACAGACAGACTTTAGAGCATTATGCTGAATGAAAAAAGTGAGAAACAAAAAAAGTACCGGACTGTGTGATTTCATTTGTATAAATTTCAGTTATTGGCAGATGTAATCTATGATGTGAAAAGAAGAATGGTGAAAAGAAGAGGGGTATTTATTAATTAGGGAATTGCATGGAACACTATGAAGTCATCTGGGTGGTGACATATGTGTAATTTGTTTCATTTAATTTTTCTTACCAAATTGTGGATGATTTCTATTTAGTCATTAGCACCTAGTGTTATTACCTATTTTATTGTCATAGGTATTATTTGTAATTATTTCTATCCTAACACTTTTACTTTGTTGTTTGGAATAGAAACAATATATTGTTATGAAATCAAACTTGCTGATATTTCCTATGCTATTTATATGTTTATCATAATATTCATAGATACTTTTATTATAAAACATTATAAAGATTTTCATTGATTTGGTTGAGATTTTTAATGCTTTTAATTTTTAAATATGGTATTAAGTTACAATATGATGCTTACAAATTTTCTATTCACTGGTTTGAAGGCTTACTTCCTGGCTTGTTATACTGTCATGAGACTAGTGACCGAATCCAGAGTAATCAATTTTATATTGACAGTGATATCAGAGAAGATACAGATACTCAAGAGTATTCTGACTGAGAAAAACTGATAATTTATTCAGACACAATGTTTAATAATATTATTAACATCTTAGAGAGCAATTCTATTTCTCACATTGCCAAGTAATTGTGAACCAAAATACTGACTAATGACATCTTTATTTAGAAAATTAATGCATGTTAACCTGCAGCATTTTTCCCTATATGCAATACCTAGGTCGAGGAATGACAGGCACAAGGAATTGTTTTTGGATCAGCTCTTCACCCTAGAAATAACTGAATATTAACAGACAGTAACCAGAGGGGAGAGGGGAGGGAATTCAGAGGGAAAAGGGAACGGATTACAGAAACAAATATAAAGGACACATGGACAAAAACTAAGGGGGGTGGAAATGGGAGGGAGGTGAGGAGCACAGGGGGTGGGGTAGACTGGGATGGGAATAAAAGACAGAAAATTATACTTGAACAACAATTAAAATAATTTTTTTTTAAAAACAGGCTCTTTTAATTTGCTGTACTGGAGCAGTTGTTTTTTAACAGTGAAAACTTCCTGCTGTGGCTTTTGAGTCCCTGCAGTTTCGTGACACATATACACCCTACTCACTACGAAAACAATATGGAGACTGAGCTATGGAGAAACCATTTCCGAGTTAATCGTTTTTCCTCAATAAAATAACAGTTAGTTCTAAAGTACTATAATGCAGTTTTAGAAATTGAATGTCATGAAATAAATTTTTAAGAATTATGCAACATGCTTTTCTTTTCACATTACTCCAAAACTGTTTTTTAAAGATTCATGGTAGGAAGTTTAGAACCCAACATGAGGCCGCCATCACTTCATGGTGCGATCCCTACAGCAGTGTGCTCTGAACTTGTGTTGATTAAACTCCATTAACATGCACATAATCCACCATCATTAATACTCATTTGTGAACCATGAATATCCTATATTATCCTATACTACCAGGGCTTAATTTTGTAACAAATTTATATAAAACTTTGTCAATAGGTTTCATCAAAGGGAGGATTTTTTCTAATATCAAATGACAAAATACTGGATCCTACCCCACACTAAAGTGATGATCAGAAAATATGCATATGCATATAATAATAAAACTAGAAAAATAGTTCTGTGACTATATATAATATGTAAATATTCATCTTTCTATATTTTCTGTGAAACATTCTGGAAATAGAGAACTCTGTGGAGTAGAATTAAAATGTGGAATTAAATAATTAGAAAAGGCTTTGGTTAAATATTCCATTATATTAACTGTAGAATGTATAAAAATAAACAGTAGTTTTTAAACATCCATCGTTATAGACTGGAAGTGATTCACAGTAGTTATATACAAGATTATTTCAGATACTTCAGAATCTACATTTGCACAACCAACTTTGCCACCCCACAAAAATTTGAACCGAATCATTTTCAGACAATGGTGTGACTCTATCTGAGGAGGAAGAAATAAGGTTCAGTATTATGCTAAGTGAAATAAGCCAGGAGGAGAAAGACAAATACCATACAATCTCACCTATAAATGGAATCTAATGAACAAAACAAACAAACAAGCAAAATAGAACCAGAGACATGGAAACACAGAACAAACTGACAGTGACCAGAGAGGTAGGGTAGAAGGATAATGGGGGAAAGAAGGAGATGGGTCTAGTCAAGGAACATGTATAAAGGACCCATGGTAATGGACAACAAGGTGGGGATTGACAGAGGGAGGTGTATGGATGGGGCAAGGGACAGCAATAGAAAAAAATTGGGACAACTGTAAATGAACAATAATTTAAAAATTATGTGGGTTACAATTCTAATACTGTAAATGGCATGTTATTATAATGATATTATTGACAAAAAAATAAGTTTCATATTCAGAAGGCTGTTATGTTTCAGAGATTACCACTAGGATTAGGACCCTACTCAGAAGGCAGCAAAGGGAATGAATAAAGGGAAAAATCAATCTTGTTACAGTTCTCTGGTGATATTAATTCTGTATTTCCAGAAGAGTGCATAGAAAAAGAATGTGGCTCAGTGGATTGACTGCAGGCCCATGAACCAAAGGGTCACTGGTTCAATTCCCAGTCAAGGCAGATACCTGGGTTGCAGCTGAGGTCCTCTGTATGGAGTTCATGAGAGGTAACCACACATTGATGCCTCTCTTCCTCTTCTTTCTCCTTCCTTTCTCCTCTTTCTAAAAATGAATAAACAAAATCTTAAAGAAAAGAAAAAATATAATGACATAGAAGGTGATTTTTAAAGCCCCATTTTTGAAAAATTTTATAAAAGCAAACATCTTTATGGAATTAAATACCTAATGTAGCAAACTTTGAACCAGTCCTTACAGATTCAAAAGTAGACTAAAACATCCTTTATGTGGGATAGGAATTCACAAAATAGACGGGGTGGAGGGGGTGTTAAGAATAGCATAGGAAATGGAGAAGCCAAAGAATTTATACGTACAACCAACCCATGGACATGAACTAAGAGGGGGAATCTTGGAAAGGGGGGTGCAAAGTGGAAGGGGAGAAAGGGGAGAAAAAAATGGGACTATTGTAATAGCATAATCAATAAATATGCTAAAAAAAGACAATAACTCTGCTTGTTAATTTCATGCCACCTCCAAAATATCACTTTAAGCCTGGGGCTAAAATATAATTCACATTTCGTATAGGAAAATTAATAGTTATTAGAATTATGTGTGTGACATACTTCATCTTATCAATTTAATAATTATAATGAAACAATGAAGATAATAATTATAATAAAATAACAAAATGATTATAACTTTAACAATAATTAAGATAGTATGATAAAGATATTTTGAATGGAAACCAAATATTTTCAAAAATAAAAAATGCATAAATGCACTTACAATAAATATGTCATATTTAAATCACTCCTGGGATCAAAATTATTTGATAAAAAATTCCAAAGGAAGAAATACCTCAGAAAAATGAAGGAAAATGTTAAGCTAAAGACCTGTTGTGTAAAAAGCAAATGCTAAAATTTTAAGAAAGAAAAAAATACAGAAATGATAGAAATAAGCTAATTATAGAAAGAATGCCTTTTAAACTGCAGAATAACATGAGTTAAGTCTTTAAAGAAAAGAAAATATTCTGTTTTATGTGGACCTGATGAATAAAGACTCACAACTTCTTAAAAAAGTATTTTTAAAATTTAAAAACTTGATTGCCAAGTCTAAAGAGAAAAGAGCTCAGCAGGAAAGAGCATTTTCTTCCATGAATTTAGGGTCAGTTAGGCTTATTTCTCCTTGGCACATTCGTAATCTAGAAAATGGAACTCTATTTCTTATTAACTCTGCCTGGCTGTGCAAAACTATGTATAGTCACAAATCGTGTAAACATTTTCACTCTTCATTTTCCTGTTGCCAGCTTTTGCAGAGGTAACAAAGATAGGCGGGAGAGAAAAGGGTTGGAATTGAGCTAATAGCTTCACATTATAAGAGATAATCTAAAAGTTCTATCTATGGCTGACGAAAGACAAAATGTGTCAATACTTCTTCAGGACTACTGTGGAGTTAACAAAAAATAAAGGAAAATGATGAAACCACTAGGAGTTTAGAAGTGAAAAATCAATCGATGCACGTGACATTTTATTTGAAGATTTAAAGGGAATTATGATCAGAACTAAACACAGAAATTAAACACATCATTGCATATTCTCAGGAGGAGTGAAACTGGGTGGCTGGTGTGCCATGGATCTTCGGAAAGATTTGACATTCTATGATGGTGGGTCATGTATTATTTGCAAATTTAAGACACAATGAAAATACCTAGAACAATAAATGTGTGCCTAAGAAAAACAATTAAAACAGTACATAAGCCATCGTAAAACAAAAATATTCAAAACCTAGAAAGGAATAAGGAATAATAATGAAATACAAAGGAAATGTATAGAATAGCAAGAGTGTATAAAATGACAAGGATATAATAAATGTTCTTTTGTTTTGCATGATTAGGAAGATTATGTGTTTTTAAGATGTTAATTCTTTTTTTAATAACACATAAAGTTAAAGTTATAGTAATAAATTCTGCAGTCTATTTGGATGAATGTGACAAATATTATCAATGTAATACAGAAAAATAAATATATGATAATACTCAGAAATAAAAAGACAAGGAGAACTTCTTAACTTTTCAACTATTTTGAAGTTAAAGTGATCAAAGTAAAGATATGTAGATAGGAAAACAAATTTTATTTAAAAGGTTATGGAAATTAAGCATGTGATCAAAGAACTGTCTGGAAAATTATTGAATTTTCTACAGATATTTGTAATATGAAACCACTGAAAAACAGCAAATCTACAATTCTAATTTTAAACTTATATCAAAAGATATTGAACATAATAAAATATTTAAGTTAAAGTATCACAAAACTTAATGTAGAATTAAAAATTTTTGAGTGCGAAGAAAGGCTTTCCTTAGTAGGCATACAAAACAAAAAAGAAATTACTAATGAAAATCCTGTTTATACAGGAAGAAACTGGGGTAAAACAAAGTTTATTTGCCCAAGGACATAGCGATAAAAGTATTACATAGCTTGGATCCTAATCCATTGTTTGAATTTATTTACTACATACTAGTGTTACTATCATAATTAAAATTATACCCTTATTAGTACAGGGTAAATGAAGGTCTCCAAATAGCATCATAGTTATTAAATAGTCCTTAATCAAGAAAATGTTCTTGATGTATTTAGGTTCATTAGTCTGCTGTAAATGGCTTAGTTCCGTTTTCTAGTGAATCGAGTTAATGACATAATAATCATGGACCTTCTTTACTTACTGTTAATTGATTCTTATCTACATTTGCATAGTATTCTGACTGAATTGTCACTAGAGGATTTCTTTTGTTGTACTTTGTGTTTTAGGGACTTGAGAACAAAGGTGATTCAGTCCCTGGTAACCCTGTAGAGAATAAAGACTAGCTTATTCATCATTGTGTCCTCATAGTAAATAAAGACTAAAGTTAAGTTATTGTATACATCTAAATATCCATTATGCAAGCATTCTATTTACTATGCTGTGTGTACATTATTTAAATCAGGGGGAAATTTTAGCACAGATGTATACAATAAAGTGTTGATAGGGAATACATAGTACTTTATATGTAGACCATGACAAACTTCATATATAGAGAAGATTATACAGTACCAGTAGTTTATATAATAATGAGCTAATATAAAGGATTCAGTTAAGAAGTGAATAAATGTAATTACTAGGCGAGGGGCATTTACACTGTTTCTTAACAACAGATGGCAACTTTTACACTGTCAGTGGTCTTGTAAGCACATTACCCAATATCTAAAGTGCTAATTCTACTTATGTATCTGACTCATAGTGAGTGAATTTAACTTAAATATATCTTTTAAATAATACTCGTATGTTGACCTCAAAGGATCAACACTTAACTGACATCTTTCACAGATGAACACAATACATATGTACAAAAGTATCACCAATTGCTAATTCTCACCAGTCAAGTATATTTGCTTTTATTTAATTTCCTTCTCTTTTATTTAATTTTAAACTTCTAAATATGATGTATTAAATTGATTCCTTAACTCATTAGCAGGTCACTGTTTAAAAGATGGAAAGCTCCCTAATACACCAAAAAACAAATATCATAAGGACATATGCAGAGATTTCACAAACTTGCTGTTTCAATTTGTTTAAATTGTAAGGTATATTCAAGGTGGCAAAATATTGGGTATAGAATATTTTTAAATGTATGTGAAAATAAGTGTTAGTTTGGATAATTTAACAGTTATTTTATGTTCATATGAACCCATTAGTATACATAATTAAAGGAATTTAACAATTGTAATATTTAATTCTACTTTCAGTTTGACTTTTACTTTGTAAAGTTTTTAACACAGTTCCTAGTTCTATAAAAATGTATAATATAATATAGTACTGGTGGATTTATAAACATAATCATAATGTCATTTTTTGTTTATTTAAACTAGCATAATTAAACCCTCCTTTTAATGAATTCATTGTAGAAATGATGTTAAAATTGTCTTTTACTTGGACAACTGTTAGAGTCAATTTTATAAATTAAGTGTGTTCATGAGCCTTATCTAATTTATATAGATATCAATAAACCTCAAAGAGATTTGGAAAAAGATGCTCTTTAAAAGTCACAAAGGACAATTTTCACCTATGAGAAATAGTCAGGTAATGAGATTGCTGTGAAATCACAGAGGCACAGGCCAGTCTTAATGTCCAGTCATGGCTCTGACTCTCTTCCTGCAAATACAGAGTAGTCAGTGTTAGTAGCAGCAAAAGAACAAAGCCATGCAAATTGCAGCCACAGTTCTGAACCAAACGATCCATCTGAAAATGCCACCGATCACTTCTTGACACTCCCATTTTCTCCCAGCTTAGCATTGCCACTTCCCTGAACGTTTATAAAATCGACTACATGAGTGTCACGACTGCATTATCCACATACCAACAAACATAAAATTTATGTAGTTAAACTCGATGTCAACAAAACATGAGTGAATGAAGCAGTGTCAAGAAGGGAGGGTGGCAAATGTTATAATGAGGATGGGGGAGGACTGTATATGGGAATAGCTTGTGACACTGTGAGAATGTATGTCCTGGATGACTTTGGCATCGAAGGAATTAAGTGGCCTATCTTTCAATGTTGTGAAAAATGAACTCTGGCTTTCCGGTGCATGGGAAGATTTCTATTTCAGGAGAGAAGAATTTTATTTTAAGCTGGGAAATAAGCAATGTATTCATGGAAGAAATTATATAGTAACATGGTTTGAAACATCGGAGTATGAGGAGAGGAAACATGGGAAATTATAAGAAACAACAGTTCTAAAAAGAACTCATGACAAGAGGCATACACATTTTGAGGGGAAAAAAGATGGCAGGAGGGTGATTTTACTCCATCACCAGGAAGATAGTGGGCACTTGAGCCCTTCATGATACAATGTGTGATCAGGAATAAAGTGTTCTATGTGAGAAAATGTCCTTTTACATTTTTTTCTGTAGTGATTGAAAGGCTATCATGAAGGTAAAAGCTACTAGAGCATGACCCTTCTCTTCCAGAAGGCAGGTCCTTTTTCATTTAGGTCTGACTAAATACAGTGAAATGGACATAGCTTAAGTGTGTACTTTTATGATTTTTGATAAATGTATAAAATATTTTCCAATTAACCTGATATAATCAATATACAGAAATTTCCCTCACCATAGAAAATCCTCTCATTCTACTTATAATAACAATGAATTTATTGTTTTATTTCCACTTGAAAACTTCATATAAATAAAATCATGGAGTGGGTGATATTCTTGTATTTTTTTCATCCTTTTTGAACTTAATCCTTGTTTAATGCATCAATGATTTTAACTGTTCAGTAGTATTCCATATCATATAAGTGCCTGAATTTGTGGCCCTGTTCTCTGTTAATAGGCATTTGGATTATTTTCGTCTTTCACCGATATGAGTAAAGCTAATATAGAATATTCCTGTACAGGCTTTTTGAGGATATATATATTTATATCCTTGGGCAGTACTCAAGAGTAGAACTGTTCAGCCAGAAAGTAAGTGAATGCTTACTTTTACAAGAAACTAACACACAGTTTTCTAAAAGTGTTACAACATTTTACATTTTCATCAGACATGTTGGGGATTTCTTATTGCTCCTCACTCTTGCCAAAATTGGACAGATGAGATACATGCAAACCATTCTTGTGTGTTTGAGGTGGTCAGTCTCTGGGTTCTTCTCATTTTCTAGATGACTAGTGACATGGAGCACTACTTGGGTGCTATCTGGTCTTTATATATCCACTTTCATGAAGTGTCTTTTCAAGTATATTATCTTTTCATTATATTTTATTGTTTATGCTATGACACTTGGCCCAATCTTTTTCCTTTTGACTCCCTCCACTCAAAAACCCTCAACTCTCTCAGGCAATCCCCACACCTTTGTTCATGTCCCTGGGTTATATGTATAGGTTCTTTGGCTACTCCATTTCCTACACTGTACTTCACATCCCCATGGCTATTCTGTAACTACCTATGTGTACTTCTTAATTCCCTCACCTTTTCACCCATTCCCCCACACCTCCTCCCAACTTTTTATATTCACTTGTTGATAGATATATATTTATTGCCATTTTGTTGTTCATAGTTTTGACCTTCTTCTTTTTCTTAAATAAGTTCCTTTAACATTTCATATAATTAATGGTCTGGTAATGATATTCTTAATTTTCTATTGAACTGGTAGATTTTTTTGTATTGAGTTGTATGAATTTGTGTTTATTCATATAAAGCTCTTTGTCAGAAATATGTATTATGAATATTGTTTCTCCATCTGTAGCTTGCATATTCTTTTCCTTAAGAAGATTTTCACATGAGCAGAGGTTACTAATTTTGATGAAGTTTATTTTATTAATTTTTCTTTTATGGTTAGTGTTTTTGTTTCCCTATGGAAACAAAATCTTGGTTTATGTCAAGATCACAAAATACCTTCCTATGCTTTCTTGTAGAAGCTTTATTTTTTTACAATGATGTATGAAAATGATCCATTTCAAATCATTTTTTACAATATGGTTATGTGCTATTCCAGCAACATTTCTTGAAGAGACTTTCTTTTTCTACATTGAATTTCTTTGGCTCCTGTTTCTGGACTCTACACTCACCTATTTGTTTTCAAATCACCAGCGAATAAACACCCTCTTGATGACTATAATTTTCTAAAGTGTTCAAATAGGTAATACAAGTTCTGCAACATTTTTCTTCTTTTTCAATATTGTTTAGCTACTCTAAATCTTTTGCAAATAATCGAAATTGTCCTTAACAAGGTGAAAGAATAAAGAACCATACTGTGTTTTTATTGGGGAATGTCACTCATCTATAAAAAGGATGAATCTGAAAAGGATGAATCTGAAATATGCTGAACAAAATAAGACACACAAAAGAAGTACTAAAATATTCCATTCATAATATATTTTAGAACAATCAGTATTTAATCCATAGTGAAATGTAGAATATTAGTTGTTTTCTGAGCTGATGTGTACAGATCTACCAAAAAAGTGGCAAAGGGAATTTCCTTGGGTAATGGAAATGTCCTATATTTTTATTGAAGTGGTACTTATATGCCACCACTCATTTGTGAAATTCATTTCAATGTATACACAAAATATGTGCATTGATTGAACATAAATTGTATGGCAGGTAGATTTAAAAGTTACCAACTGTAATTTGTATTTGTCTTATTTTCTCCTTTATATCTTACAGTTTTGATTTTATCTATTTGGAAACATTTTAAGTACACTCACAGGTAATGTTCATTGATGAATTGACACCTATGTTATCATTAATCTTCCCCTTTATTTCTTATCTTTAAGTATTTGATGATTTCTGTTTTATGGTGTATCTTTTTTACATCATTTTAGCAAAGTATATCTTTTTCTTTTAGCATAATTTAATTTAAAATGGGTTTCTTGTGGACAGCATTTGGTTGGGCCTTGCATTTTTACCTTTGTTTTAACCTTTAGTCAGAATATATAGTTTATTTATATAATTTTAAGCTCTTAATTTTGAAATAATTCTAGATTCACACATGGTGCTAAGAAATAATAAAGGTAAATCAAATATTCATTTTACTTAATTTTCCCTAAAGATAGCATCTTGCATAACTATATAACAAGCAGGGAATTGATATTAATAAAATCTATCAACCTTAGTCATATAACACCAATTCTTTGCATTTGTGTGTATATGTCTTTGTGTTTGTATTTATTTCTCACCAATTTATCACATATGTAGATTCACCTGACTACCACCATAAAGATACAAAACAATTACATCATGAAAATCCTTTATATTGCTTTAATTACACAGCTACCTCTTCCTTCCCCACATCCATAATACCAGACAACCAATAGTCTGGTCCCCATCTCTAGACGTTAGTCATTTCATGAATTTTATTTAAGTGGACATGTACCATATACAAGCTTTTGAGACTGACATTTTCACTCAGCACAATATCCTTGAGAACCATCCAAGTTATGGTAAATATCAAGAGAGTGTCCCGTTTTAATTCTGAGAAATACTCTATGGTAATCTGTGCCATGATTTGTTTAATTTTTCACCCATTGAAAGATGTATGGACTGTTTCCAGTTTGGGCATATCAAGAATAAATGGCATACATGTTCAGGTTTTTGTGTGAAAATAAGTAAACATACAGGAGTACAATTATAAGCACAGATTAAGTTTTTAAAGAAATGTCCAAGCTCTCATCCAGAGTGACCACCATTCACATTCTCACCAGCATTAGGTGTTATTCCAGTGTGTGTGCGTGCATGTGTGTGTGTGTGTGTGTTTATTCATTCATTCATTCATTCAAGCCATGTTGATCAATGTGGGACATTTTATTGTAATTTGATTTTCATTTTTCTTATGGCTGCTTACATCAAATACATTTTCATGTGCTTATTTGTAATCTATATGTGCTCAGTGAATTGCCTATTCATGTACTTTTCACATTTTCTAACTGAGTAGTTTGTCATATGCTATTGAGTTCTGAGAAAGGATAATAGGGGATAATAGGGGAAGGGTCATCAAGGAACATGTATAAAGGACACATGGACAAAGCCAAAGGAGTTAGGTTCAAGGGTGGGAAGTGGTTATGGGTGGGGCAGGGGGTGTGGTGGGGTGAAAATGGAGACAACTGTACTTGAACAACAATAAAAAACATTTTTAAAGAAGTTTTTGTGATTAATATGGTCATTAAATTATTAAAACATAAGCCAGTATTATGTAGCAGTTTCCAAAAATATAGGTTTCCAACCTATTTTTATCTCTTTTATTTATATAGATATGTATAATGTAAATTGAATAAAGGTGATCTTGCAAATATAATGAGATATTAGGATGGAAAATTGAGAACAGGTGCAGCATACTTAGCACTGGCAATTTTTTAAAATGTGGTAGAAAAAATTCAACTCAATTGGTTGCATTTTTTGTACTCCTCTGTAGAAATATGGTGATGTTCTTGAATAAGGGGTTTATTAAAGAATATAATTTCTGCTACTAATGAATACCTTTCTGAACAGTATTCACCAAGAATTTCGACTGACCTAATTAAAGTTATGCTAATCTAGTCATATTTCTTACATTGTTCTCCATATTAGCCTTTCAGGTATTCTCCTTTGCTATACAGTAAGCCACGGCCAAGTCTGGCTTAAAAAAAATGGAATTCATTATGACAGTGATGACAAATTATCTTCTATAAGAATTGTTTAATATAATGGGTCAAAAGAGAAGAAACTAAACAAAAGAAAGGAATGACATAAGAGTGAATAAAAAAATAAAATTGCATATTAAAAAACCGAGCAATATAAGAAAATTTAAAAACTGAATAAAAAGGTAATGTAAAACTATAGGCATAATGAGCTTTTCTTGTCATTAAAGGCTATTACATTCTCATTTCTTTTATGATCATTTGTAGCATATCCAGGTCTTTAAGAGCCTTCAACATATTCAGCAAAAGCAATATATGCAAAATTATAGGAAACTCTTAGCTTTGAAATAATGGCTTATAGGCCATAATGGACCACTAACTTTCTCTGGCATAAGTTAATAGCAGTTAGTATGGGTTAAAAGTTCAGTCTGACCTACTATTTAATTTGCTCAAAGTTGAACTTCATTAAATATTATATAAGCTATTAAAGATAAGCCCCATGTTTCTATAAATTGCCAATATCAAAAACTAGGAAGGAATTTTAATACATTTTGACATTTCAGTGTTATTCACACGCTAATGATTTTGTTACATCTAGCTTAAGATAGAATCATCTCAGGCATACTTAATACAAATGTTCTTATTATTAAAGGAAAATAATATCTATAAATGGCAATTTGATTAGAATTTACTTAACAAATACTACTATGAGCATTGCATTGGGAAGTTACTGCAAAGAAATATAGATGAAGAAAATGAGGATATATGAGTATGAATGAATTTTCAGAAGAGTCGGACATGTCTATTACATACCTATATACCTACATTCAACTTATACGCTTTATGAGAGAAATAAAGTAACTATATAATTGGTGTAGATAAAATTGATATAAAAGGTTTCTGGGAATATGCAGATTTTCCATATGCTTTAAAGGGTTGGGTGAGGTTTAAATATGCAGAAAAAAACTCAGAAAGATAAATTCCTGTCTAAGAAAGTAGTATGGGCAGAAGACAAGAAATAGAAAGATTTAAAATGTTGGGTATAAAAAAGAGTCTGGATTAGAGGGTCTTATTCAAAGGACACAAAATAGTATTGGAAGATGAACAGGGCTAGGTTACAGATGTTATTCAATGAATGACACACAGGGATTTATAAATTGAAGATTGCATAGTAACAGGTTTTTTCTGGAATATAGATCTGCACTTTTTAGTAAATTGGAAGCGAGACAAAGTGTCATGCGGAATCCATTCAGGGATACTGGAGCAGATGAGAGTCAACACCGACCTAACTTGGTTTTGTGTCAGTGTAAATGAGGGCAGAAGAAACTCACACAATTGTGTATAGAGGAATCACTAAGAATTAGCGGATTATGTGAATAGTGAAAAACATCCAAGGAAATAAGGACATAAAGAACACATGCTAAGTTACATTTAGTGGTGAGTGGTTAACCTGCCAGCAGCAATGATATTAAGAATTGGCATTAATATTTATATAATGAGAGCCAATTCGGCCTCTCATTCTATTCCAAACCCATGCTAAGTGTTGAGACAATGGCCACAGACATTGACCCTATTTTCAAGAAAAGTCACAAAGGGACATACTGACTAGTGAGCACGTTCTGAGTGTTTACTTTGTGGATGTCGCAAGACTGAGCACCTTGTGCACATAATTATTCAATATTTCATTTAGTCCTAAATACATTCTCAAAACTTATGATAAATACATCATTTTAAAGGAGAAAAATATAGCATAAATATTTTTTGCAAAACTTGCCCTTGGATTGAAACCTGAAGAGTAGGACTCTGAAGACCATCCTTGAACACTGACTTTGATTCTTGCAATAGAGGAGGCACGGCATGCTTAGGGAGTGAGAAGAAGGGCATACGATCAGGATGCAGGAACCCAGGACCAGATCTTATAAATAATAAAGTGTGCTGATATTTGAGAAATAAAAGACACTAAGTAGGCCCTGAGGGAGAGCTGCCAGGTCAATTATAAGAGATGAAATGTAAAGAAAACTCATATACTTTCAAGACATGGTAAGAAAATTGGACTTTAACCTAAGGGCAAGAAGAAGTTGTACACAAGTTTTAAGTAGAGAAGTAACATGATTAAAGTTGGGGTTCAAAAAAATAATTCTGGCCGAAGTTCGGTGAATTAAACATGGGAAAAAACAGTGAAAATGGAGGCAGGGAAAAATTATTCCTTTCCGTGTCGTGCAATCAGAAGTTGCATAGACCATTATAAAAGCAGTATCAGTTTCTGGAAATAGGACTAGCAGGGCTTACACATGGCTTGAATGTGGGTTGGGGGAGAGGAGAAATAGACATCAACTTTACATTCAGAATTCAGTATTGCGTGAAGTAGAAGAATACAGGAAGGAGCAGGTGGTAAGACTGATGACATTTGCAGTATTACACATATTAATAGAAACACAGAATGTAAATAAGAAACCCTTTGAAAAAGATAATGGTGATGTTTTCTCTAGACACAACTGCTTTAAAATGCTGAGGACATTTGGGTAGAAATATCTGGCAATTAGAATTCAAGGCTCTCGATCGACAGAAAAAGTCTTTGCATATAGCTTTAGTTTTTCAGTGGATTTTCCCACAGATTCTTCCCATGTGGTTCAGGGGGCACCTGCTGATCTTTGAAGTAAATATGTAGTCAAGGGCTGGCCAATGAGCATTTTCCTGAGCCTTTGTAGCCTTACATATGTGGCAAGGATGGGCATATGAACCAAACCACACCTTCAAAATGCAATACAATTAAGCAGCTGCTTTTTTCCTACATTGGGAAAGCTGTGTGCTCTCTTACCTGGATTTCAAAGTCACACATGGCCTTAACTTTTAATGCATTGGTAAACACTTTATGAAAATGAATTACAACGCAGAGCCTACAGAGAGGATGGATGAGACACCTGATGTAATAACCAACTGAATCCATCCATAGCTGATACCAACTTTCTTTTCAGTTATATGAGCCAATAGTTTCTTTTAGAGTTAAGCTCACTTATTTTGTATTACTTTGACTTGCACCTTACTTGGTACTGACAAATGACAAATGACAAATCAGGAGTTATTCACAGGAGGTTTCATTTAGAAGCCATGCAATGTTCAAAGAGAGGGAGAATTATTATATGTACCTTTAAAAAAGGCATCAGAGGAGTCAATATAATGGTAAAGTACTAGATAATCACTTGGAAAGTTTTAGTTGTTGACAATAAATTTCAAACTTCAAAGATATACAATATGGCTTGTTAGAAAGTCAAGGGAATAATTTTTTTGTATTTTAACACAGAAATAGTTTCTAAAGAAATGTGATTGCTAAATAGATGTAGAGTTGGCTAAGTAGATAAAAGAATGCCAAGATAAGATTTTTTTAAATAGTGGAAAGTTTTGTGCATATTTATCATCTACTGAAAAGAATCTATTTTACAGTGAGAGAATGAAGATGCCAAATAAAAAGTAAATGATAGCGAATTGGATATCCAGATGTGAAATATGAATTCAAAGAGGTAAGTGTGATACATATATTAATAACTCTAAAATAGTTTACCCTAAATTATTTATCAAATCCGATTTTATCCTATTGTTCTTCCATAAAAGTAAAAGCTAGCCCTGGCTGGTGTAGCTCAGTGGAATGAGTGCGGGCTGTGAACCAAAGGGTTGCCAGTTCGATTCCCAGTCAGGACACATGCCTGGGCTGCCTTCCTCTCTTTAAAAATAAATAAATAAATCTTTAAAAAAAAAGTAAAAGCTCATTGTAAATGTTGGTGACCTAGTTATATTCTATGTCATACCTTTTGCATAATAAGACTTAATGTTCAAATATTTGTTGATTTGCTATATCTAATCCTAATTATACTTAATCATTTTTGTAATTATTATATCCCAAAGCAATGGATGACAGTATATACCATCTGCAACGTAAAATTTGTGTTCCCAAAAGGTCGGCATTATCATTTCTATCACATTGATGTGCACTTTCATTAAATGTCTGCATTTCTCATAATTAGCCTAAAACCATTTATATGGAATCTTGATTGATGTAGATAAATTGTGTCTTATGAGATAATTTAGATGAAAAAATAATACTTTTTAAAGTAAACTACAAACACCAAGGTTAAAAAACCACTACTTTCACCTCTTGGTTTCTTCCTGAGTGATCCAAATGTTTGTCTTGCATCTTTATTTATTTTACACTAAGATTTTCTGCAGTTTGGACTTTTGGTGCCTAATGGGGTTTATCAGTGCTTTTGGGTTTTATACATCCAAGATTATCCAGATTTTCCTTTTATTCATGTCCATCTGGTCAAGCGATTATAACAGTATCTCTCCAGTGTAGACCCCACAGCAGCTGTTCCCCCCACCTCTGGGTGTCATTAATATAATGGTCCTAATCAGGGAAACATCTGCAGGTTAGTTCAAAGGTTAAGTAGCAATCAAATCTGATGGCAAGAAATAAATCAAATAATCAATTCCTTCTTACTGTTGGCACTATTACAGATGTATCCATTCCCCACCCCTTTGACTGTCTCCACCTATCCCCTAATGCTTCCTTCTGGCCTTCACCACACTGTCGCCTGTTTCTGTGCGTTATACAAATATGCTTTTTGACTAATCCCATCACCTCCCACCAGTCTCCCCATCCCCCTCTCCTCTGACAGCTGGCCAAATTTGCTATTTAATTTACAGATCTGGAAACTTATGGGCATCATTTTTTTAATAACCTCTATCAGGCTTGACTATTATTTTGGTATTTGACGTGTATAAGTGTTATCTATGGGTAGGATTTGGGGAGGAGAATATTTACATAAGAAAAATAATGGGAGTAAAAGACAGAAATCTGTACTTGTACAACAATGAAAATAAAAGAAGAAAAATAATAAAATTCAAGGTACTGTGTTAACATTGAATAAAAGGTGGAATTAGCAGAGTTATCTTCCCCCAATTTCTAGCAATGTACTCCTTTTCTTTTTTAATTTGATGTAGTTTTTATGTTTGATTCCATTAGGACTTATTCTAATTCAAAGCCTTAGGTCTGCAATGCTGCAGAACAACTCTATGTTGCCCATTGCCCTCTTCCTCCGCACCTGTTCAGAGAGGTAATATGCTCTAATTTTGTGGTTCCCTACTTCTTCTTAAGCCCTAAGAGCTTTACAGGTTTGTCACTTGTTGCCTTTGATATGTTCAAATCAAAAAGAAACAGGGACCAGCTTTGAAAATTCACTGAGCAGACAAAAGAAGTTTAGTCATATAAAACAACACGAACTTGGCCAGGGTTCTTTTTGCTTTTTTGCCTCTGGCAAATCACAAGAAAAACTTAAACTCTTTTGCAAAATTAATAAGAGCCAATCACTAACTAATTCCCTATCAATCAATAGTATTCTAATATTATAACCAATCTCTATGAAGAAAAACCAGTCACTGCCTTCTCATCACAGAGCTCCTCTATAACAACATACACCTGAGCCTCATTCCATGTTTTGGTTTCAGTGTGTTCCTTTCGCAAACTGTCTTTTGGGTGTGTGCACAAAAACATTTATTCATTACTACTTTCATGTTTCATTAGTTTTACCTCCGGCATTTCTCTACCTTTCACAAATATAAGAGACAAACACACAAAACCCACCAGATTTTGAGTGAATATTCAGTCAGCAAGCAGTTGCAAGGTTCCATATTCAAGGTTCTTCTTAAGGCTTCCTGCAAATTTTCAGCAGCCAGGCATTCAGGAAAGGTGCTGAGGGGACTTCACACTCACCCGTACAGTTCCATTTGTCCACAAGAGCAGAGTGTGAGGCCCCAGGGCATGGCAATCTCAGGTTCCAGCCATTAGTCCTAAGCACACCTATTAACAATGAGTGGTCTTAATTATCTTATTTGTCTAATGGTCTTACATTTTGCTGTCTAAAATATGACAGTCACTTCTTTAAAACTTTCAATCTTTCAAAAGGGATAATTTGGGTTATGTGTGTGGACTCTAAATTTTAATTTATATTCTGGATGAAAATGTACTACCTTATTTGGGGAATTCTTTTCAAATAGGTAGTTATTTGATAATGTCTCTTATTCAAAGTCTGCCCAGAAAAAGTCCAACCATTGTTAATATAATGAGAACAGATTGTGCAACATTGATAGAACCTGGCAGCCAAGGAGAGTGGACTGGAATGCATATGTGTGACAATGATGACTTCACTACACTACTCAGTGGGGGGTGGTAGATGCAATTGAGTGGACATGTGTACTGTGTGGCCATCACATTCAAAATGATTGAGCGAATAGAGCAAAAAATCTGCATCAAATTTTGTGTTAAGCTTGAACATTCCTCCACAGAAACTATTCGGATGATTCAGAAGGCCGCTGTGAGCAACTGGTGATTGGCAGCTTCATCACAACAATATGCCTGCTCATGCATCATATCTCACGCAGAGTTTTTGATGAAACATCAAATCACCCATGTGATCAGCCCCCTTACAGCCTAAATTCAGCATGCTGAGACTTCTAGCTTTTCCCCAAACTAAAATAACCTTTGAAAGGAGAGCGATTTCAGTCCATTGAGGAGATTCAGGAAAATACATCAGGACAGCTGATGGTGACTGGAACTGTGTGAGGTCCCAAGGTGCCTATGTACTTTGAAGGGGACTGAAGTGTTATTGTCCTATGTATAATGTTTCTTGTACCTTGTATCCTCTTTAATAGAAGTCTATTTTCCATGTTACATGGCTGGGTACTTTCTAGACAGAATACGCGCACGCGCACGCGCGTGTGTGTGTGTGTGTGTACACACCCACAGCTTGGGAAATGTATGGGACATTTATGCACTTAAATTTTGTAATTAAACACCATATATTCACATGTTAGCATCCTTACAATTGTTTTTTACATTTTTAACAATCTTCAGTGAGGTTTCTCCTGGAAAAGTGAAGTAGATTGATAAGGAATTATACCAGAATCTTTTAGATAGGTGTAACTTATGGATATTTTACATAAAATTGCATAGTTTTCCCCCAGAGAGCAGTTTTCTCTACTTGCCTATAATTTTCCTCCTACTTGTTTATTCTGACATCTTCATTTTACACTGCTTTTATGGCTTTCAGAAAATTAACATTTATTAGGAATTTAGTTTATAATATTCTTAGCAGTGTGCTTCTACAAGCATCACCCATTCTTTGATTGCTTATTAAAGAGTGTATAAGAGCTTGCTGAGACAGCTCTTGTAGCAATATTTTTGCCAATATATCTCCTACTGGAAAGAAACAAAAGAAAATATAAACAAATGGGACTACCTCAAACTAAAAACCATCTGAATAGCAAAAGAAACCATCAACGAAATGAAAAGGGAACCTACTGTAAGGGAGAACATATTATCAATGATACATCTGATAAAGGGTTAATATCCAAAATATAGAAACATTTACAACTCAATACCAATTAAAAATCCAATCAAAAGATGGACAAAGACTCTTCTCCAAAGACGATATGCAGATGGCCAACAGACAGATGAGAAAAAATGCTCAACGTCACTAATCGTCAGAGAGATGTAAATTAAAACCATTATGAGATATTATCTCTTAGCTGCCTGAATGGCTACTGTCAATTAACCAACAAACAACAAGTGCTGGTGAGGATGCGGAGGAAAGGGAACCCTTCTGCTCTTGGTGGGGATGCAGACTGGTGTAGCTGCAGTGGAAAGCAGCGTGCAATTTCCTCAAAAAATTAAAAGTGGAACTGCAATCTGACCTAGTTATCCCACTTCTTTGAATATGTCCTAAGAGTACTTAGAATATTTTTTAAAAAGTAGTATTATGATATCTAATTTTTATGCCAAAGATACTACTTATTTGGACTAGGATTTTATTCACAGAAACCTCACTGCAAGTGGATTTTGATATATTGCTGCAAACTAAAGATCACTCAGCACCATCACAACGTCCTGCCTGTCGACTGCAGAGAAAGCATTATGTTTCACATTTTTCATGTTTCTAAGAGCTAGTGAGTGCATCGTTCTTTGATAAGTGCTGTGTTGTTGTTCACAATTTTAATACTAAATTAAGTTTCTGACTGACAAATGAGATCTAATGAACCATTTATAATGTATCTTTTTATGTAGTTCAGAGATTCTTATTAGAATTTGAATATGCTGGAGAATGTGAATAGAAGTCACAGGGAAAGCAACCAAATTTAGTAAGATACATCATATATTTAAAATGTTAAGCAATATATTTAGAAATTTTAAATTTTAATTAATGTGCATGAAGTACATTCATAATGGAAACAGAATATAGTAATACCGGCAAAATAGTATACAACTAAGCTCAATATTATCTATAAATACATAAACATTCCAATGTTGTTTAAAATAATAAATACATGATAGAAGAACAACCAGAATTGGGTACAAGATTGATTATGATTGCTGCAATAGATGGATTGGAATAATAAACAGAAATCACGTGATTTTAAAGAAATTCTGTCACGATTACCATAATACATTACCTAACTTTTTCAAGTATCAAAATAAGACCAACTGACAATGGACAGTGTAGAAATGTAGTGAATATCCAACTAACATTTGTCTAGGATTTATTACAAAATATGCAGTGTGCTGAAAAGTGAGTCTGAGCGAAATACCTAACTCCTAAATATTGTGGTAGATTCAGATGGGCATAAAAGTACTAAATAATTTCCAGACAGACCACAATAAATTATAAAAAGATAAATAATTGTAAAATAAGAGATGGAAATATTCCTTACTTGTTCTGTTAAGGAAAGAACCCTAGTCTACCATTGCACATCCATTAGGATGGCTAATATTTTTGTTTCAAAAGCAGAAATAACAAGCATTGGAGAGGGTATAGAGAAATTAGGACCCTTGTGCATTGTTGGTAAACTGGTACAGTCACTGTGGAAAACTGTACGGTGATTCCTCAACAGATTAAACTCAAAATCACTGTATGATCCAGCAACTCCTCTTATATGTTTACCTGCCCCAAAATTGAAAGCAGGGTCACAAATAGATCATTGTACATCAAAACAGCATTACTCACAATAGCCGAAAGGTGAACACAACCCAAATGTCCATTTACGGATGAATGGATACACAAAACATGGCATACGCATACAATGGAATATGATTGAGCCTTAATAAGGAATAAAATTTGATACATGCTTCAATGCATATGAAGCTTGAAAACATCATACTAAGTGACACGAACTAGGCAATAGTGGCAAATATTACATGATTCACTTATATGAGCTACCTAGAGTGCTGGAAATCATAGAGATGGAAAGTAGAATCGTGTTTAGCAGGGGCTGGAAGAAGAAAGTACAGAGTTATTGCTTAATGGGTAGAGAATTTCAATTTGGGATGAAGAAGTTATTGGTGAAGGCTACATAACAATGGTAATACACTTAGTGCCAATAAATTGTACACTTAAAATGATTAAAATGGTAAATTTTAGTGTGCATATTTCACTATATATGAACACAAACAAAAAAGAGTAATTCCAAGAAGAAGGAAGAAGAGAAGGATCCATGTTAAATATTCTGTTTGTGATAGGTGCAGGGCTGAGCTTGTAATATCTACTTAATAAGTAGATATTGTTTCTTTCCTTATAAATCCCACTTTCCTGACAAAAGTGTATAATTAGACAATATAGTAATACAGCCATACATATTTGTGAGTAAATATATATATAATGAGTTTATATACTAAAGTTTTTAAGTATGCCAATAAAAATGACAGACAACTAGTTTCCCATTTTCTCTGAAGTGCTAGAATTTACTCAGCTTTATTCTTAAGCTTGAGGCCAAGAGTAGATAAATATCGAGATAATCAAAGAAGAACGGCATTTTCCCCCACAGACTACTTTCATGACTCAAATATACGCACAGTTGATGAAAGAAAAGTGCTTCCTCGTCTAGCAGTATGAAAGATATTTTAAAATGTTAATTTAAACCAATTTAGGTTTTAAAATCAAGGGAGAAAGCAAGCATATTGAAATTCTTGCTATAATTAAACATACATTTTTTCTCAAGCAACATCTGAAAGAATTCTTATAGTTTTCATATATTCACAAATTATATTTTAAGACAAGTGCAAATTCCCTTCTGCATGTAAAATTATAATATTTTAAAGTTCAAATATTTTAGAAGAAATATAATATATAAAGTTAATAAATAAATTTTCTACTTTTTTTTTTTTTTTTTTTTTTTTTTTTTTTTTTTTTTGCTTAAAACAAAAGAACTATGGGCACAGACAAGACTGTAGCAATTGTCGGGGGGAGAGTGGGTGAGTGGAGGTAAAGAGGGTTCAGGGGGATTAAATGGTGATGGTAAAAATAAATTAAGTAGATAAATGAAATTAAATAAGTTTAAAACATGACCATGTGCTACAACATACATCATATTTTTTTCTGAGTCACTCTCTTCATTGTATTTTTCCATTAGCATTTGATCCTCTTATACCTCCATCCCCCCAGCAATCATCACACTGTTGTCCACATCATATTTTAAATTTGAGAAATGTTAAAGTGGCTGTTATCTAAGACAGATAATTTGAGAAAATCTTTTGAAGAGGTTTCAACTGTCTTTAGTATGTTGAACCTAAATTATTGTATGCTATGTTCTTCAGCAAAATTGAGATGCTGTCTGGCCATGCTCACGGCTAATTGTACCTTCCATATATGCCTTTATGCCAACTTGCTAAATGCAACTTCTTAACCTCATTAAAATGTCTTGGAGCTGTGTCCTTTTTATTCACGGACTACTAGCAGATTTTGAAGATGATGGGTAACTAATGACCAACCTATTTAAAGGTGATTTCCCTTTATTTAAATGGGTTTATGCTTCCCCAAATAAATATTCTTATGATAACACCTAATACATACTATTATTCAACCTTCAAAAGTTACAGTTTTGGAAATTTCATGCTGCCTCTTAGGAAACTTGAATCAGTGCTTCTCAGTTCAAAATCCTGAGAACACTTTTATATCACAGCACTCCTACATTTCACACAATCAGGCCCTGACACCCAGGCGATATTTTTCCTCACCTTTAGCAGTATAAACCGTATGTTGTTATGTCACTTCATTAGTTAAGTCACTTAAATGTTTTTCTGGTTTAACAGAAAAACATTTCTAATTGTGTGCATAGTTCCTCTCAATAAATTATGCTGTATGAGTAAGACTACTTTAAAACCTTATATTAACTGAGATTCTTAACAGATATTACATAAAACAAGTATTTGAATATCTAATTGAAATGCACATTTGTCAGTTTTAGTCTCAGCAGTTTCAACTTACTTATCTTACTTAGATAAACACCAAATAGGCTTCCTGAAAATGAGTAAGAACAGGAAATCGATTTGGGGAGATGCCTTGCCAATAAGGATTAAAGAACAAAGAATAAAAGGACAGTTAATAGGTTAATTTGACATATCTCCCAAGACAAACTCTCCAAAATATCCTATAAAAATTATACATTATCCTAATAGGTTTATAAAATATTACAAAATATCTTATATAAAATTACATATTGACATTAGCCAATATAAATATTCAATGTTTTGCTAATAATGTATCATTTATTCCATAATGTAAGGTTAGGTAGGTTAATACTAAATGTAATACTTCATGTGTGTACCCAGGATGCATAAAGAGATTACAAATGGAAATCTGGTTAGGTGTATAGATGCAGTTTTTGAGCTATAATGCTAAAAATATTCAATATCTGGCAAAGAAATTTTGCTTTTTATACTATATTGATTGATATCTTAATTATTCTTTTTATGCTATTTTGCATAGAAATGTATATATGTAAGAAGCCTTAAGAATCTGCAAATACTTTTTTATTTTACGAATGAGTCAACTGACACTTGAATAACTTGTCAAAATACCTACAACTATCAAGTGTGAAAATTAGTATTTAAACCTTGATCTTCTATCTCCTTGACTTTTATTTTAGCATTATTCAATGACTATGTTACAAGTATATTTAGTTTACTTTAAAAGGCACCCCTTGTTCCATTTAATACTTGATAAACCTGAATGAATGATCCTGAGCCTGCTACCCAATCTCTGTTTCTGCAGTGAATTCTTATTAGTTATATAATTACACTATGAATGGGAATATTTATGGGCACTAATATATGAATTTCCCTGAAACATCTAAATTACAAAAGTTCATTTTATTTTCCAAGATACAGAGTTATGTAACAAACCAATAAAAATCAAACCTCTTTACCATAATGTCTTTTTGAAGGCAAATTAAGAAATTTATATTCTTAAAGTAAAAAAATAAGGAATTCATATCCCTGTATAAAATACATTAATATTTTAGAATATTCTAGTAATAAGATTAAGCAAACAACTGGAAACAGTTGAATAGGTGAAAAAGGGAAAACTTTTCTCCTTCTGTGTTATACTTTGAGTTAACATTTTATGTGCTTAATATATAACTGTATTAGTAACCGTATTATTTCCTATTATTTACTTTTCATTTAATATTACTTTGTTCTAGTGGAAATCTAATTAAACTAGTGCTTACCCACTGGTTTAATAACTATCCCAGGAATCCTGATAGTGTAGGGGAACCACAATGGAGAAATTACTTGTAGGCTACATTATGGATCATATCTTCTTTTAGTGCTAAAAAACTATATAATTATGCAATTCAAACCTTTTGGAACAAACAAACTAAATATTACAGTTGCTGATGACTTTCCTGTGCTATTATCAGAAGAAGAAGTGCAATAGTCCAATTCCTCTGCTGTTGTTGTTGTTCAGGGTTTTAACATACCATGTGTGGCAGAATGCATTTTCCAAGTGTGGCCATTCCCACAGAGTCTCCATGCATTATACTCTTGTACTCTTACCTCCTCATCAAAATCTGAAGTCTTTCATTCTTACTTGTTAAATCTTGGGAGACCTTACTGTTTGCAACCGAGAGAATATGGTATGACTTCAGAGCCTGGGTCAGAAAGGACATGCAGCAGCCCTAGGCTCTCTTGGAATCGTGGTTCTCAGAACACTTTTTCTCATCCTATGTCCACTCTGATACCGATACCACATTCTGAGAAGCCCAAGTCTCATGAAGAGGCCACTCTTAGATGTTCTAGTTGACAATCCCAGATATTCCAAATCTTCAGCTGACTCAGCCCAGGTGTTAAGTGTTAGTGAAGAAGATAACTGGGAAGCAAAATCTTTCAGGCCAAATTGTTCTAGCTTGCAGCCGTTCGAGTCTTAAAAGACAAGGTGCTGAATATTGTAGAACAGAGAGAAACCATCATCGCTGAGTGTGTTCTAAACTTCCACCCAACAGAATTAGATGATTTTAAACTTTTTGTGGTTTTACAACACTAAACATTGGGGTTATTGTTATGAAACAACAATAGCTGGACTACTCGTCCAAGGAAGATGTATGTTTGGCGTGTAAGTTGGAGAAAGGCACCAAAATTTCAAGCTGTAGGATACATAAGTTATATGAAATAGAAACCGGAGGTGATGTCCTGGGTGTTATAAACAATCATCATGGTCATCCCATTTCTAACACGGAATGGTTGTTTGGAAACAGTGACTCTTTTAATCATATGCTTAGTTATCTTTGTTTGGCCATCAATGACCTCTGGGAAACATTACTCTTAAATAGCTAGTATAAGTCAGTTACCCAGAAATATAAGAATTCAGCTATCTTCAGCTAACATGTAAAGAGGAGTATTTCTTTACCAAGGTTCCTTCTTTGAGCTCTCAGTGGAAACACACAAGGAGGACTATTATCCAGGTAAAACATATCTGTCCACACATGGAACACTTCCTATACAGATGAACTTGGTCTCGGAGCATGGACCTTCACAGAGCCGCATACTGAAATTATATTTTTGGTAAAAGCTGAAACTTATTCTTCCCCTTAAGCTTGTCTACATGGTATACACAAACTCCTCTGCTTAGGGTCTCATCTGACTGAAATTCATGTGTCTATGAGGGCTACAGCTTTATGAGAGGCTCACCTGGAGAAAGATCTTTAGATCGTTGACAGAATTCATCTCCTTGCAGTTTGGGGATCCAGAGCCCCATTTCCTTGCTGTCTGATGGCCAGAAATTGCTCTTACCTTTCAGAGACCTCTGGCGGTTCTTTGCCACAAGGTCAAACAGAGCAGAGTACCTCTTCAAAACCAGCAAAGAGATCTCTTTCATGCTAATCTACTGAGACGGATTCTTATATAACACTATATAATTAATATTATGTTTATCATTCACCTTTGCCATATGGCAGAACCTAATCACCAGAGTGACATCCCATCACCATTCTCAGATTCTATTGCCTTAGAATCAAATGACAGCTACTGCCTGTACCCACTCCCAGAAGGAATTGCACAAGATTATACTCATCTCTGGGGCTGCCATACAGTGTGTCCACCACAAATGTTTTCAAAGAATTCAGTCATGTAAAAAACATAATTATAGACACAAAAGCATATAGTGTCAACTTTCAAAAGATGCATTTGAATTTATAAAATCCAAGTATTTTTTTCATCTTCCTTTAGATAAGACTTTTAGTTATTAAAACTATGAGGTTTGTCTGGGAAAAGTCCAGCCATTCTTAACATAATAAGAATGATTTGCAGGACATTGATGTAACCTGGCAGTCAAGGAGAGTGGACTGGAGTGTGCATGAGTGATAAATGACGACTTTACTGCACTAGTCAGTGGGGGTGGTAGACACCATTGAGTGAGCATGTGCACTGTGTGGCCATCACATTCAAAATGACTGAGAAGAGAAACAAATCTGCCTTGAATTTTGTGTTAAGCTTGAACATTCCTCTTCAGCAACTATGTGGATGATTCAGAAGGTTTTTGTGGACAATGCAATGAGTCCAGATCAAATAAAAGTGTGGCACAAACACTTCAAAGATAGGCAAGAATCAGTTGAAAGTGATCCACATTCTGGAAGGCCTACAGCAAGCAGAACATCTGAGAATGGTGACTGTGTACTGGCTGCAATCAACAAAGACCAGCAACTGACCACAAGAACCAGAAGGTGATCTGGGGATTCCAAAAACTACTGTGTCTGAGATTTTGACACAAGGTCTTAGCATGAAACATATGGTGGAAAATTCATTCTGCAGCTTCTGTTCCCAGAATGAAGAAATATCATGTTGCAGTTGCTAATGATGATTCAAATCGCTACCAACCAGATAATGATGATTCAAATCACAAAACCAGATTTCCTCAAGAATGTCATAATCAGAGATGAATGGTGGGTCTATGGCTATGATCTGGAAATGAAGGCCCATTCCTCTCAATGGAAGTCACCTGATTCTCCATGCTTGAAGAAGCCGCAGCAAAGTCCTAGCAAGATCAAGACCATGTTAACTGTGTTTTTTGACTGGGAAGGTGTTGTCCATCACGAGTACATCCCTCCAGGCCCAACAATTAATAAGGAGTACTACCTCAATGTTCTTCATTGGTTGAGAGATGCAATATGACAAAAACAGCTGCAGCTATGGGAAACTGGTGATTGACAGCTTCATCACAACAACACACCCGTTCATGCATCACATCTCCTGCAGAGTTTTTGGCAAAACATCAAATCACCCAGGTGACTCAGGCCCCCTCTACAGTCCAGATTTGGCTCCTGAGACTTCTGACTTTTCCAAAATTAAAATCACCTTTGAAAGGGAAGAGATCTTAGACTGTCTATGAGATTCAAGAAAATAGGATGGGGCAATTTATGGCTATTCCAACAAAGGACTTTGCAGAGTGTTTTTGAACAGTGGAAGAGACACTGAGAGAGCTGTGTGAGGTCCCAAGGTGGCTACTTTGAAGGGGACTGAGGCACCATTGTCCTATGTACAATGTTTTTTTGTATATATTCTTCAATAAATGTCTCTATTTTTCATATTACGTGGTTGGACACTTTCTGGACAGACCTGTGTCTGGTATTTAAGCATTCCTTTGTGTCAGATATTATCCAGTCTCAATAACCCTATGCAATATGTTTCATTATTACTATTTTATATATTAAGAAATGAGGCAGTGAGATATTACCAACTTACTTAAACTCACAGTTAACAAATGGAGACTCAAAGAAAGGCTATTGTTTACACAACTCTTCACTATTGTTTTTATAACTGATGCATTCCAGTAATTTAGATTAAATGTACTGTAGGCTTTAAAAGAACACCTGAAGATGAAACATATTTGGTACGTTTATTAAATCCATATTTTTTCCTTTATGATTATCAATACCTATATATTAATTCACATGAAAATAAAGTACCGTTCTATGGAAACTTTGATTTCTGGATTGACCATTTTCATTTTGCATGAAGCACTCTCACACAGTGAATGATACAGAAAATTTAATGTTCTATTAAAACCCATCTAGTACAATTTGCCACAACCTGACTTTTATCCTTCTGTTGTGAGAATCAGTATTACAGATTATTTGTTTCCTACACAGTGTGCGAAAATTGATTACAACATATTCCTTGACCTTTTTATTTTGTGCCTGTGATGCTTCCTGCCCTTCCTGTTTTAATCTCTGTTTCTTTTAAACATTACATTTCTTATTGGTTGTTCTTTATGTTCTCTACCCTAGGCTCTCCTGTCACCTTCAGTAAAATTGCCAGTGACTCATTGAGTTGTTTTTTGCTACTAGTTTTAACAGCAAGAACTTGCCGTCTTCCTCTCTCACTCTCCCTATCTCCCTCCCTTCCAACCCCCTCTCCTCTCACCCTCCCTCTGTTAACTCCCACTTCTCTTCCTTCCTTTTTGTCTTCCTCTTGCTCTCTCCCCCATCTCTCTTTCCCTCTCTCTCTGTCTCTGTTTCTTCTGTCTCTCCCAGCTTCCTATTAAATACTATGTTTCACAAAGGAAATGATCTCTTATAAAGAGTTGTAAATGATGCATAGAGTTTAAAACACATGTTGTAATTAGATGACAAAAAAAAGAGGAAGAAAAAAAGGAAAATATAACTGTTGGTCAGTCACCATAGACCTAAATCAATTTGCTTGATTTAAGTAAAGTTACAGTTATTTTATCATATAATTCTGACAAAAACTCAATTTTGCATTTGCTGTGTTTTTTCGTTTGTTTGTTGGCTTAGAATCAGCAGACATGTACAACATGGTGGTGGAAACCCTACTCTTCACTGACTACAGAGAAAGCCAAAAGATTGCTGTTATACTTCCTACCCAAAGACTTGCTAAATTGTGACACCAGGTCTGGTTTTCCTCATTTTATAATGTTTGTTTGTTTTCCATATGTTGGAGAAAAAAAATTTTGATAGGGATTTAGCAAAGATAAAGTTAAGTGAAAATCCATGCCCCATGTAACTTCACGTGGCTCCCCAAGAAATGTTTGTACTTTATAAGTATTTGGTATCACTCAGAAAAGTTAGTTTAACATATCTGTCCACATATGCATAAACATGATAGTGATTTGATCGCAGTATTTTATCCTTATTTAAACTTCTCAGGACTGTGGTAGTTGAAGCACTCTTCTACAAATTTGAAACAAGCGTTATGATTTCAAGATCACTAACATCATGACACTCTTAACTAACAATTTTTTCAATCATCCCCAAATTGTTTTTAAACTTTGATCTTTTAAATCAAATTTTTATTTCCACATATATTATTAACTTTTAATAAAGTATTACTCTTTGGATTATTTGGACCTTATATATTTCTTTGTTGCTATTATTGATTATTCTCTCCAATAAACCCATCTAGAAGGAAATATGTGAATATTTTGTTGCATTATAGCTATATTAAGAATAGATGAGGTGTTTTCATTTTTAATAAAATCACTATAGTTAACACCTACTATGTATACTTAAAGTAAGGAAGGATAAGTTTGAAATTTTTGGAAAATAGGTTACACAGTGAATTGTTTTTGGATGGGGAAGCAGATTAATGGAAGAAAGAAACTAAATATAAGAAGTGAAAAGTGTTCATTTTTATTAAAAGTGATGGAAAACTTAATTGAAGTGAAGTGGCAAATACTCATTTATTCAAGTGCACAACAAATGTCCTTAGAGCAGCTACTGTGTATCATCTCAGTACAAAATGGAACATAACTTACATAGACTAGATTCTAGTCATAAGAGTCAGAAAATAAACATTTATATTTATTTTCATGTGGATTGCATTTGTATGACATTCTTGAGAAGACAAAAGTATAGTGAAAAAGAACAGATCATTGGTGGTCATGGTTTAGAATTGGGGTAATTGGAGGTATTATTTACATAGAAATATGCATGCTAAAATCCATAAAACTGTACACCCAAATTTAAAGTTAATTTTACTAAACACTGAAATAAAATAGAACACAAAGTGGTACACTTTACACTAATTAGAATGACTAAAATTAAATAAACTGATGATATCAAATTTTGGTTAATGGTGTGCAAAAATTGGACCATTTATTTATTGCTAGTAGAAAATTATATTTGTAGTACAGCTTTATAAAAATTTTGGCATATCTACTA
>PVKM010002899.1:0-61193 GCA_004027735.1 Carollia perspicillata
TTGACCAAAAAGTCTGTTTTGTTTTTTCTGTAAAATAAAAGACACATTTTTTCATTTTCGCCAGTAACTTTATGGATTTGGATATTTTGAGTGTGCCAGCTCTTTCCCACATGGTATAACACTGATTGTTCTCAATTTGATTGCTATCAACTTCAACTGGTCTACCTGACTGTGGAGCAGTGAGAAATCTCTAGCACAAAACTTCACAAACCACTTTTGACACATTTGATCAGTTACAGCACCTTCTCCATATGCTGCACAAATCTTTGTTTGCATTTCAGTTGCATTTTTACCTTTCTTAAAATAATGCATAATATGCTGAAAATGTTGTGTATTTTCTTCCATCTTCAATATTAAAATGGCTACACAAAAATCCACCAGTTCTTATAAGTTTTTTTTAAAAATGCATGCTGAGATGACAGCTGTCACAATGCAATCTAACAAAATTGTTTCAAAGGAAGTTAAAGACAACTAAGCACTATTAAAGCCATCTTACAGAACAAACCAAAATGAACATTCCGGGCCACCCAGTACATAAAACTTTGTGAAGCTACCATACAAAGGGCAGAAAATTGGGACAGTACAAAAAAGTAAATGCAAAGAACAGGTTTTTGACACATACCTCTGATTTCTTGGGAGTACAGGTGTTTTGCTTTGCCGGAATGTGTTTAAACAACAGAATGTTTTGATATCCTTTGGAAGAAAAACCTGCTCTATATTCTACCTATTCTTTTCCTTTTTAAAAAAATATTATTTTTTTAGATGGAGGGGAAAGGGAAAGAGAAAGAGAGGGAGGGAAACATCAGTGTATGGTTGCCTCTCATGCGCCCCGTACTGGGGACTTGGCATGTGACAACCCAGGCATGTGACCTGATTGGGAATTGAACCAGCAACCCTTTGGTTTGCAGGTCGGCGCTCAATCCACTGAGCCACACCAGCCAGGGCCATTCTACCTGTTCTTTGAAGAATGCAACAGGCATGACACCTGGCTCTTGGGTAACTGTAATCAGCAATGTAGCCTTCTTTCTCTGGGTTGTAGGTTGACATTTAGTTCTTCAGCTGTAATTTTGTGCTATTTTTTTTTCTCCATCTGATTCATTCTGAGTCATGGGGAGCACACTCTTCAGTGTGGTGGGGTGCACTGCAGAGAGGCCTGCTTTACTTGTTCTGCACCATTAAATGATTGCTTGAGTCTGTCAGAAATAGTTTGAAGAGTCTCAAAACAAGAAATAAGGAGAGAGTGTATGTGAGGGTTCTGCCTGGGAGGACTTGGGTAGGGAGAAATGAAATTAATGAAGAGAGTTTTCTGTTGTGTTCCAAAAGTAAAGTACTAATATGCTTATGGGCAGCTAAATCTGTGTCATGATTCTTAAGCAACCAAAGAGCCATTTAACAATGGCATTCTCTCCTGATGAAAGATTCCATTTGGTTAGGGGTGGAGTTCACCTTAGAGGCAGAATAGCATTACCATTGTCCAATGTCTTTGGTTATTAGTCTTCCCTAATATATTTACCTGTAATCCCTCAGTGGGGGATTGAAGGTTATCATCTCAGTCACACTGAAGGGACCTGATTTTTCAGGATGTGGGAGGCTTCTGTTCACTAAGAGTCTGCTGAAAGAGCATAGCTTGAAAAAATTTCATCTCAACAAAAGTGGCCCTGTACTCAATGAAAATTGCTTCCAAGGAGATAAGGGTAGTATATGCCTTGAGGATATTAGATGCTACAATGGAGTGGACTTGTGGTACATTTCTATTCTTTCCTCCTTTTTGTGCTTAATATAATCATTTCAAACATAAGTATAGTACATATAGATTATGGAGACAATGAATCAAAAACTCCTTGTACTCTTTCATCTCAAAACATTAAATCCAATCAATTTACTGTAGGTGTAATAATTCCATTCAGAAGGGAAGAATCATAGCACCAGTAAAATGATAGAAAAGTGTAATTTGTTACATTACTGGCAAGCAGTTGGAACAAAATGTATCACAGTTTAGGAACCATTCTGTGAGTGATTGTGTGCTTTTTATTAAGAAATACACAAAATGGAAGGAGATGGGGAGTAATAGCTTTTCATTGGCATTAATCCTATTACCTGAGAGTCCTTCTATAGTTGTAAGTTATAAGAAAGCATATTTGTCCCTGAAAATGTGTGGTTTGCAGTAAAATCCATTTACAGTACTTCGGAATTCAGCTCACATAGCCTTCTTGTAGGCTGTAAGGAGGTTCAAGCTGTTCTAAAACAATCATCATGATCCATTACACTTTGTTCCCTGTAGCTGTTGCCCCTAGTTACATGTGATACTGTAATTGCATAAGAAATTTAAAATATATGCTGATTTTCTACAGGGAAGGATTATAGTTTTGTTTGTTCAAAGCATTCTTCAATATACCATCCAGAATCTAGGGTGAATAATCTGAGGCAAAGATAGCATTTCAAAAGGTGGTATATCAAATTATCTAGAAGAAAAATACTTCTTGAGATTGTGGTTTGGTTTCCATGTGGGAAACAGAAAATTCAAGCCAATAATTTAAGCCCCAAAGATTTATTGTATCTATATCATAGAAGCAAAATTATTTTTTCCTAAGTATACATTTAAATAATTTTATCCTCAATTGGAGATTATATTGATTCTATTTCTAATAAATGATAAAAGGTACCATATATAATATTTTAGGTTATATTGGGAAAATAACCTAAATAGTCTTTTAGAGACCCATCAGCTGACAGTGCAATTAGATCCTCCTCACTTTTGTTGAAAGCACAGCCGTGAACATCATCCTGAATTGTGAAGAGATTATCCATCATTAAAAACATCAATTTCTCAATCTGGGGGAAATTCATCAAAAAGACTTTTCTAAGACTGATCAAATAACTATTAATTATACTACTTGCTCTTTTATTTAGAGGCATCTTCTTTAGCCTAATAGACTCATAACAGGTTGGGAAAACTAAGAGATCATTAGTTATTTAAAAGCGTATTTTATTTTAAATAATCTTTTAGTATATGTGCTGCCGAAGTGAGCACTATTTTAAGTAATCTTTTAAATAACATAATCTTTTTGGATGTTTCAGATTATGTTTTAAGATCTAATTTGAAAGGATTAGAAAACAGCAATGAGAAAATACATACTTTCATCCTAGTTTATCGCTCAAACTAGGGAAAAACTCAACATTTCTTCCAGGAACCAACTCTTGCTCCTTTTGATCATTATCGCTTCTTGTCTTTCAGCCATTCATTCTTCTTTGAAACCTTTCATTCTTTCCTTCTCCATGCAGTCAGTTGCACACTCCTACGAAGTCTTTTCTTGTAAATCTGCCCTCCGCCACAGAATCTCAAATTTTATCTCTTTGAAGAAAGCCTATATAGTCTAGTTTTTTTCAAAACTTTTTAAGTAGCAGAAAGTTTTCTCCAAATGATGCCCCAATTAACTTATTATGATGATGACAATAATAACTACTACTGATACTACTACTAAATCTGATTTGGTCCATTCTTGTTGGCTTGCTGTTGCCTTCAAAGATGCTTTATTTAACCTCAAGGATTCCCTGGAGTGGAAAAAAAAGAGGTACAGAGTTTAAGTGCTTTGTCCAAGATCATTAAGCTAGTTAGTACAAAGCTGGGACTAGAAGTCAAGTTTAAGTTTATTGCCCTTTTGGCTCTATTACCCATACCATCACTATCACCACTTGAGACTTGGTTTATTGCAATATGCTCTTAGCACTCTGCAACCTTTATTTTTACACTTTCCCATTTATGAAACGTAAGATATTTTGTATTTCTTCTCTGTACACAAGCTCCTGTGGCTCTCCATTGCTTACAAAATCAAGCTTCAGTCTGTCTAGGTTCATTTCAGGCTTTTTATAATCTGAACTTTGTCTTACATTGTTTTCAAATTCACTGTCACTGTGCCAGGCTGGTGGTTTCTTCACTCATCCATGAATCACCTCCAAGTAATTCTTTACTTTCTTCCCTCTACCTAGAATGCTGGTTTTCCTTTTACTCTATCTTTTAAGGCTCAGATCAAGATCCTTGAAGCCTGTTCTAACTACACCAGTTCACAGTTATCCCTTTTGTTTTTTGAAGGACTATATTCTGTACCATTTTTTTGGCTTTTAAATTTCACATGGGTAAGGACATGTATTGTCTTTACAGTAAAAATATAAGTTCTGCCAGGACATGGACCATGGCTTATTTTGCACTTAATACTGACATGGCGTTGGGTGAAAATCAGCTGTATTTTGTGAGTGAGTTCAATTGGACGGGCGTGATGAAAGCTATCCCTGCTCTCGACACCACACAAGGATCCACGACAAAACTTTTCATGTAGCTGATAATGTGGTCCCTCCAGTGGACTCTCATCCACTTCCTTTCCCACCATAAAATATTGGATCTAAGATTTCTATTTGATTTTATTTTGTAACTATGCCATCAGCCTAATTATTAATGCCTAATTTTATTTTGTAACTATGCCATCAGCCTAATCACAAATCTAATAGAATATAAACAGATGTTAATGATACTAATTACATAAATGTTTTATTGCAAATACCTTAAAGTAGACTGGAACAATGAATATAATTCCTTTTCAGAAATTAGTAAGAATCATGTCAAAAGCCATACTTACGCCTAGAGCAGGGGCTGTCCATGCCTCTTTCGTATCCAGGCAATGAACTTGGCATGGCTCCATGCTTTATCTACATGGGCATCTGCAATTAGAATTCAGAAGGCAGGGTTATTTGAAATGGAAAATGGAGTCAGAATTCTGATTGGTTATTGCTTGACAATGAAGAGTAACTTTTCTAATTAGGTTATATGATGAGTATTTTCAATATACCTTTGTTGGTACACTTAAAAAAACTTTATAAGCTGCAGATTTAGCTCAATTTACTGAAAACATGTTAACAACATTGAATATAACTAATGGTCTCTCAGCTTTCCCAATCTGTTATAAATCTATTAGGCTAAAGAACATGCATCTAAATAAAAGAGTAAGCAGTATAATTAGTAATTATTTGATCAGTCTTAGAAAAGTCTTTTTGGTGAATTTCCCCCAAATTGAGAAATTGATGTTTTTAATGATGAGTACTCTCTTCACAATTCAGGATGACGTTCACGGCTGTGGTTTCAACAGAATTGAGGAGGATCTAATTGCACTGTCAGCTGATGGGTCACAAAAATAATATTCGAAGATGGGGCACTGGGTGGTTTGGCATGTAAAGTGGGAATAGTTCAAAGAATTGAATGACATTGTTTCATAGAAAAATTTGCTCCAATGTCATCTGTTTATATATGAACAAAGATTCTCAGAGTTCACACACAAAAAAAACACATTAGAAATGATGCTGAACACAGTCTCATTATAGCAATAAATGATTTGCTATTAATTCACAAAAACATGGTATCCAGGGTGAGCAGATATTGAGGATGTGAAGTTCTTGCTAAAATGACTTAGCAGGGTTCTTGTTAAAACTTGATTTTACACGGTGGTGCACAGATGGGCCCAGGAGAGGGCTTAGGATTCTGACTAAAGTTTAATCAAGCAAAGAATCTTCATCAATAGGGTCACAGAAGTGATTCAGTGTTTGTTGAATGGATGAATGAATAACACAGCTTTAAGAAAAAGTTTATTCTTAATAGGTCTGTGTGGTCACTGATGCTTGTAGGGCATTATTATTAATTTAAGGAGGAAGGACTTGTGTATTCATGAAGGATCTCAATAAAACCTTGCAAATAGTTACATGAATCAAATAAGATTATGTACAAAATAAAGACTTTGAGAGAGTCAAAGTCAATATTCAAATGTTAACTATTTCATGTAAAAACTGCATCATTTGGTTTCTTGGATAAACAGTCACCAAGATAGGGGTAGATGTGCAGAGGGAGATGCCGGTGAAAGAGACAAGGGAGAGAGAGCAGCAGTGATGGAGGGAGCTGCAGGCTCTGAAGCAAGTCCGATACCTGTGAAGGAGAGGGAGATGGAAGTAGGAGTGGAGAAGGAGAGTCTCAGACTGCAGTGCAGTTCTAGGAATGTGTCAGCCAGAGAAATGGAGTTCTCCAGCCTGTCTCCTGTTGGAGTTTCACATCCAACAGGATGGACTGCTCTAGTACCACCCCCCCCCCCCACACCCCAATGCGTAGTCAGGACTCAGAAGCATGGCTGGTCTTGGTGCCGACATGGAGATGGATCCAGAGGGATGCAGCGGGGGCTGTCAGTCCATTCTGCTCTTGCCAACAGGAGACCTGAGCAGTGCATTCTCATGGCTCCTCCACGCAGAAGTGTAGAGGAGTATCATTGGTGCTACCATATTCTATTTTATCTATCAGATCACCGTACACAGGACTGGGGGCAACCCATTCTCTGGTTTCCAGTTGGTAATTCATAGAGGGTATTTTTCTTTGACTAAGGCTGAACTTGTTCAGTTAACACCACCAAGCTTCCAGGTGTACCTGCTGTTTGCTGTCAGCTCGTTGCATATTCTAGTCAATATGGATCTCATTTCTTTGCAGATCCCAGTCCATTTACTAGTCCATGGAACTGATGGATTGGTCCTTGGTTTTTCCAGTGTTGGGTTAGGGAATCGAAAAAAGAAATGTGGAATAAGGGCACACCTTTAGCAAACAGTGCTTCATTGTTGTAAAACTCTCTGCGAAAACCACTTACAAATTCTATAACAAGGACTAAGAATTCAAAGGAACAGAGATATGGTAACATTTAATTATAAAAGCACCTCCAATTCCAATAGCTGGTACCGTTACTGGGTGGTGGATTTCCCTTCGGAGAAGTGCAGAGACCCAGGGGATTATATCAGGGCAGTCACAAAGGCCAGGGAAGACCAGCTCCGGTCTCCTCCTTGGGGCTCCACCTGTGCTCACTAGTTATAACTGCACCATCAGTTCCATTTGTCTCTAGGGAAGTTTTGTTAATGATTCTGCTACTATCTGTTGTCAAGTCACCCTTGGAGGAACAATTTCAAGTATGGTCACCATGGTGATGCCACATGGGTCACTTTGTACTCTTGCATGACCCAGACTTCACAGACTGTGATTTTAGGCCCAGCTCTGTAGTCTCTGTTGGAGATATATAATTATGAATCAATCACATAGAGCATTAATACTAATCTTATGTTAAAATAGCATTGAGGGGTAAAAAAATCTTTCACATTTTTTCCCTCTCTTGTTATCTTCCTCAGGGCAGTATGATTTTGAGTGGCTATATAATTGCATGATTGTTTTGCTGGCTGTTCCTTTTTTCTTTTTTCTCTCCAGATTCTTTGTTTAGACCTTTGAAGGCCTGTATGAAGTAGAATATTGATTAGGAAATGCAAAGAATATATGTTTTCTATATATAGTAGCTACCTATTTTTATTACCAAAGGAATATAAGAGCATCTGGTCAAGACAGAATCAACGGGTGAAGGGAGTCAAAAGGTCATAAACAACAAACAAATCCCTAAGGACCTGTACACACTATGTGTGTGTGTGCTTTTTAAGGGGCAAGATCAGGAAGCTCTTCTGATTTCTCTTTTACAAATTGACATGGTGACAGGAAGGGAATTGAATTGGGAGAGAACTAGAACTTACTGTAATATTTAAAGCTTATAAAATCCATGTGAACATTTATTTCTGACTTGAACATTGACTGGTCCCTCCTAGGTGATGGATACTGTCTAAAAAGGGTTTCTGTCATCCTCCCTGTTCTCCCAGGACTTTAGAGATTGTGGTTGAGGGGCAATAGGTTCTTGCATCTGTAACACTTTTTAGTTTCATCCATACGATATCTGGTACCAAGAACAAAAACTATATCCTGGGGTTGCTTGTGGGTATTTAGTGGTGTCAGGCAGGACTTGGAGAAGCTCAAAAGGAGGATCCCTTTCCACCTGTTCTTTTAGCATGCAAGCATGGTGACATCTGCAGAAAACCTGAGCTCCAGTGGCAGACATCCCTCTATCACAGCCACAACAATACTGCAGAGCTAAGTAGAGGGAAGCAAATCCTTCATGCTAATCAATGGTAATTACTTAATCCTCAATGACTATGCACACGCAAGTTCATGGAGGAAGAGAGAGAGCTGTCTGTGACCAGACACAAGGAGATCTGAGGAAAGGAGCCATCACAGCTTGGTGGAAAATTGGGAAGAGGGACAAGTATAACAGGGTTCATGGTAGAGGATTGAGACAGCAGCATCCCATATACTGCTTCCTAGGTCTTCTGGGTAAGACAGTTTCTTGAACTGTGTTCTGTAGAACATCAGTTCTGCAATATAGTAAGATAGGACATACCAAAAAGAGGGTTCCTTGGTCAAATAAATTAGAGAAATGCTACCTACCATATCCTTCCATGTGGAGATGGCTATAGGAAGTAAAGAAAGTGGTCTAACTTTATTTAAACCCAGTGTTTCTCAAATTTTTTGAATACAGAACCTTACTTTTGTTTGTCCATTTAGATATTTATTTATTATTAACATCTCATAGAAAGCATGTCCTGATGAATATAGTATGGAAATGTCATGTTAATAATGGTTATTAGTTATGAAGTGTGGAGGAGTAAGAATTGGCTATCAGAACCCACTGAATGGCCTGTCCAGTTCTTGTATGTATATGTATATCCAGCCCTAGGTGTGCATCAGGATCATGGGATGGAGCTTGTAAAAAAAAAAAAAAAAAGCCCATTCCAGACCTCGCTCCTAGTCTAAAACATCTGAATCTAGACAAAAGGGCCCTGGGATCTGTATGTTTAAAATGTTTTTTTCCAGGTGATTCTTAGGTGCCAGTGGCACTGTTCTGTAGACCAGCATTTAGAAACCACAAATACATCCATTTTCACTCTCTCTTGAAAGATTAACTTCCAGTTCTTTCGCGTCTCAGCTGAAATGTTACCATCTCATGAAAGTGTGTTCACTGAATCACCAATATCCAGCAGTTTCTAAAATATGGTTAACATTTGATTAATTTTACTCCTATTTTTGCTGATGAGTAATTTGCAGTTAGTATCAAAGTGCACGTCTCCATCCACATTTCAGGTTATTTCCTCAGGTACACACCCAGAGATGACTGGGCTTAAAAGACGCAGATACCTTTGAGACTGCAGCTGTGGGTATTGTGAAGTCGCTCTCTGGCACTTGTTCCAGTTTCCACTGATACCTTCAGGGTTGTCTTTCTGCATCCCAAAGAGCAAGCAATTAAATCTGGGGGTCATTGTTTTCAGGCTTCCGAAATTCTGCAATTTTATTTTAAATTCATTGAAAATGTATTTTCATTCCCTTTTTATTTTTCTCTGTTTCTGACTTATTTTAAAAAAATCTCATTTCAGTGGGCAGGCATGTTGCTGTCACACAATTATTTATTGCCTTACAGTTTTCTTATTCAGTATCATGAATCTCATGAATAGAGATATTCAGTGTCTCTATTCTGAAAGTCAATATATATATATTGCCTTTATATATATTATATATATAAATATTTTTGCCAAAACTGCAAATGATTTCTCTAAAGCTTTTTTAATGCCCCACATTGAGCTGTCATCTAGTTCACTGATCCAAAAAGAGTGATAATATGTTTTATATAAATAATTATGGTAGGATTTCTCCTGTCAAAAAAGGTTCCTTTAAAAATAAACCAATATTAACAGAATAATTCAGAAAGGATACTACAGCAAATCATGAATGGTATTTCACATGTATCTTACGCTTAATGTGTGAAGACCAAACCATATATTGCAAATAATAAGCTATATTTTAACATCAGGTTCTTAATTCACAATATTATGTAGCAATTGAGGGTATTGAATAAAAGCATAAATGTTCCTTTACAGAAAATATGGCAAAAATCAATCACCAACAGGTAAATTAAGGGTTTTCTTCAAATGGCTAGCACATAAACAACATAAATTTGAGTTTGGATATGCTGGTGTTTTATATTAACTTGGAATACATGATAGCCTATGCCAGGGGTTGACAAACTTCTTTCTGTAAAGGACCAATAGTAACTATTTTAGGCTTTGTGGGGCCGTTGGATCTCTATTGCGACTACTCAACTCAGCGAAAGCAGCCATAGGCAATCAGTAAACAGTGAGAATGGCAGTGAACCAATAGAACTGTTTACCGAAACAGAATGGTAAGGTGGGATGTGCTGGCCCTTGGCTGTATGTTAGGACGGTGTTGCTCAGAATGTCACTGAGAGTCCAAAACATAAACGTTAGAAAATGTAGCAGTATTTACAAAAGCATATTACAAAATCATGAAGAAACCACACATTAAACATGGCAAATAAAAAACCCAAGCCCATAGATAGGTCAACTATGAAATAATGGCATAAAAGTTTTCAAAACTGGTAGAAAGAGAAGAGACGGAGCAAGATAGACCAGAGCAGCCTCTTGCCCCTCAAGTAATTGAGATGGTGCTGATGGTGGGTGGGGACTAGAGATGTTTGCTGAAGCGTGGACTGCAGAATGCTCTTAATGTCAGAAGCCTCAGGAAAAAGGACCTTGTTTCGTTTGGTCTCTAGGGGAGAAACTAGCTACCTAGATGGATTTAGCTTGGTGTATAGTGAGTGTTTTTTACTTGGTCTCACTTGCCTTTTCCATAGTGGTGATCCTGGGGGCCAGCAAGGAATCTAGGTTACCCAAATGCACCCAAATTATGATGGCTTAAGACCCCCTGCCTTTATTTATCGTCCCCAAGGTATACTCAGATACGTGGGAGAGGTCCTGAGGTACTGCCTCATGTGTGGTAAGCCCCGCTTCCTCACTGTCTTACTTCCATTCTCCTTGTCACACCTTCACAGTGGTGCCTTTCTGGCTGATAGCCCTCATACTTTGCGTGACCCAGCTGTCCCTCTAGTGGGGAGCCCCACTGCTTCAGGAGAAAAGACGTAGTTTTCTCCTTAAACAGATGGCATTCAGCTTTCACTACACTGTAGTGGCTTAAATGATACAAATCTATTTTTGTCACAAAACGAGTTCAGAGGTATATAATCTATACTCCTTTTGTGCCACCAATCTTATCCTGTGGTTTTTATCCTCATGGTTGCAAAATGGCTGCTTGTACCTCCAGATCCTATTCCAGTCCAGGCAGGAACAAGGCACATAGGAAAGAGTTGGCACCAGCAGGCTTCTACATATATATTTATGGCCAGAACTATGTCAAGTGGCCATATTTAGCTGCCAAGAGTATATGTTATATATCTACATCTCTAAAAATAGTGATTGGGTTAGCCAATCTGTATTGAATTCTCAACTTCTTGTTCATTTCATTCCATAAGTAGGACAGACCCTTCCCTTAAGTTCCCTAAAATATGGCAGAGATTGGGTTATACCTTATTTAAAATAGCTCTTTTTAAAAAATAGTTTAAGACTCACAAGTTGCAAAGTGCTAATATAATTCCTGCATACCTTTTACCCAGCTTCCCTAATGATAATATCTTACATAAGCATAGTACATCAGCACAACCAGAAGACTGATGTTGGCACGATACCATTAACTCAGGGTACAGACCACATTGAAACACACGGTAACATGCATTAATCTTTAATAATGCTGAGTGAAATAAACCATACCAAAAAAGACTACATACAATATGATTGCATTTATATAGCATTTTAGAAAAATGCAAACCGATGTATGGTGACAAAAAAGCATAGTTGTTGCCTGATGTTGGGGGGTATAGGGTGGATTCAGGAGGGAGGTTATGAAGGAACGATGCGGAAACTTTTCAGGGTGATGAGTATGTTCACTGTCTTGCTTTTGGTCATGGTTCCGGGATGTGTATATATGTTAAAGTTTCTCAAATTGTACATTTTAAATAGTTTATTTTATATCAATAATACCTCAGTAAAGCTTGAAGTATAACACCTAAATACGATAAAATTTAATTAAATTTAATTAAATCCATGTATCACCACCCAACTTACAATAGTGATGTTACAATTTTGTGAGTGATTACTATTTTCCAGGAATGCTAAGCACTTTACATGTTTCCAAGCATTTAGTCATCACACTAACCATGTGAGGTCGTACTATGCTTATTAGCTTTTACAGAGGAGGAGACGGAGGCCTATGCGGAGGTTAGGAAGTATAAACAAAGTTGGACAAATAGAAAGTGGCAGAGCCCAATGATTTGGCTGCAGACATTGTCCTTGTAGGACTGCCTATTTGGAGGTGAAAGCTGGGAGAGAATGTGTAAGTGTGTGACAGGGCAAAGATCCAGACTGGGACTTGCAGGTATTATTAGCAAGCTAATATTTCAGGGCTCTCTTCAGGCCAGTATTAATTCAATACTTCTTACATATTCGTCTTATGGAGGTAGAAGGAAACAGATTTTCTATTAATCATAAAGTTATACTTTTTATTTATTTATTTATTTTTTACTTTTTATTGTTGTTCAATTACAGTTGTCCCTATTTCCCCAAAATTATACTTTTTAAATGTTCAAAACAAACAATTACTTTAGAAAATTCTAACCTTTTAAAAGCTATCTTTCATTTCTCTGTTTTTCTAGCTGATTAGAGGTAACAGGATTTGGGAAGAGGGTCTTGTTCATATTGGAAAGCTTGTTTACGTTTTTTTGTTTGTTTTTTATAATATATTTTATTGATTATGCCATTAAAGTTGTCCCATTCCCCTCTGCCCTGCACACCCCCTCCCACCCACATTCTCCTCCACCCTGTGCACGTCCTCCCACCCGCATTCCCCCACTTTAGTTCATGTCCATGTATCATAAGTTCTTTAGCTTCTACATTTCCCACACTACTCTTGCCTTCCCCCTGTCTATTTTCTCCCCACCATCTATGCTACTTATTTTCTGTGCCTTCTCCCCTGCTCTCCTCCTCCCATTCCCCTGTTGCTAACCCCCCATATGATCTCCATTTCTGTGATTTGCTCCTGTTTCAGATGTCCACTTAGTCTGCTTTTGTTTTAGGTGTGGCTGTTAATAACTGTGAGTTTGCTGTCCGTTCACTGTTCATATTTCTTATCTTGTTTTTCTTAGATAAGTCGCTTTAACATTTCATATAATAAGGGCTTGGTGATGATGAAGTCCTTGAACTTGGACTTGACTGAGAAGCACTTTATCTGCCCTTCCATTCTAAATGAAAACTTTGCTGGATAGAGCAAATTTGGATGTAGGTCCTTGCCTTTCATGCCTTGGAATACTTCTTTCCAGCCCCTTCTTGCCTGCAAGGTCTCTTTTGAGAAATCAGCTGACAGTCTGATGGGAACTCCTTTGTAGGTGACTGTCTCCTTATCTCTTGTTGCTTCTAGAATTCTCTCCTTCATTTTAATCTTGGCTAACATAATTATGATGTGCCTTGGTGTGTTCTTCTTTGGGTCCAACTTCTTTGGGACACTCTGAGCTTCCTGGACCTCCTGGAAGTCTATTTCCTTTGCCAGATTGGGGAAGTTCTCCTTTATTATTTGTTCAAATAAGTTTTCCACTTGTTGCTCTTCCTCTTCCCCTCTGGTACCCCTATAATTTGGATGTTGGAATGCTTAAAGATCTCCTGGAGGTTCCTCAGCCTCTCCTCATTTTTTTGAATTCTTGTTTCTTCATTCTTTTGTGTTTGGTTGCTTGTTTCTTCCTTCTGGTCCACTCCATTGATTTGAGTCCAGTTTTATTCCTATCACTATTGATTCCCTGTGCATTTTCCTTCATGTCACTTAGTGTAGTCTTCATTTTTCCATCTAATTTGTGACCAAACTCAACCAGTTCTGTGATCATCCTGATCACCAGTGTTTTGAACTGTGTATCTGATATGTTGGCTATCTCTTGGTTGCTTAAAAGCATTAGCTCTGGTGCTTTGATTTGTTCTTCTGTTTCAGCCATAATTTTTTGGTCAGGTCGTGCCTATTAGGTATGAGTGGCGGAGCCTTAGGTGTTCACGAGGGCGGAGCAACCCAAGTCACTGGGTCATGACACTGTATATGGGGGTGGGGTCAGAGAGGGAACAATGGCGCTTGCTTCTCTCTCTCACGGATTTCAGTCCCTTCTGCTGCTTCCCACAAGCAAACTGGGCCCTTCCAATGCTGGTTCCTGGGTGAGTGGACTTGTATACATTCTAGGACCCAGTGGGTCTCTCCAGTGGATTCTCCTGTGAGGCTGGGAGTCTCTCCTGGAACCTTTCATGGAACCATTTTTGCCTAGTTTACCTGTGCGTGAATATGTGACCACAGTCAGCCAACCACCTTGCTGGCTTCACTGGGTCTGCTCGTTTCCTCCCCGTGCCAAGGGTCTGCTAGCCCCATGCTGTCTGCACTCCCAGGTCTGACAGCCACCACCTTTTCCTGCCAGGACCCCTCTCTGCAGGCCACTGACTCTGCCCCACTTACTGGTCTGGTTGAATGGTTATCAGACTTCCATACAGTTCAATTTTCTGTCTGTTCTGGTTTTGGTTTTGTTTCTAAATCTTTGTTGTCCTTAATTTTGGTTGTGTGAGGAGGCACAGTGTTTCCACCTACGCCTCCATCTTGACCCTGAACTTTGAATCTGTTTATGTTTGTTTCCCCTCACTTGTCTGTGCATCTTGTCCTTTCTTCAGTTTTCTTGGTAAAACAAAAAACCAAACAAGTTCTTGGAGGTTATATTACAGAACTTAACATTTCTTTCTTCTCAATAAAGGCACTATACTATGTGTCATTTAACTCTAATTTTGTCAATTTCTAGGCTTCTGCTAGATGACTGTTCTCAGAATTGGTGCCACTGATGGTTGGGCCATGTAACCTTGGTGTGTCACAAAAATACTCAAAAGACATGGGTTGGCTCTAGCAAGGAGTGTTTTTTCCCCTCTCTAAAGATTACTTTCTACTTCAGAGGAAATGGGGGGAAATTACATTTTACCAATTATGTAAGGCATTGATTTTGAGAGCCTGAGTTAATGGCATTCTATTTATGATTTACTCCAGCATTCTTTAAACGACCATTAGAGCTGGCTGCTGCTTGGTAGCCCATGTCTTAACCCAGTTCTGGGAATACTCAAATCCTAACAACCACATCAGAATTACACTCAAAGAAATAGAAATAGAAATAGAGTGAGACAGTAACTCAAGAGTCCAGCTATACTGCAATCTCTGTGTGAAGAGCTGGAAAGTGGAATCCCTAACGAAGAATTCGCATAATGTTTAGCTGGCAGTGCTGAAGACATTTTGGCCCCTATACTTTTATCCATAACAGGAATAATGGGATAATATGGAGTGAGGGGAGAATGTGTTGGATCTCTTCAGTTCAAATGAATAGCTTCATTTTCAAGCTCATTATGAACTCTCTCATGCTTTTGAGAGTCTTCTTTAGGTCAGTTAAGAAGGAAACCTATTCTGAAGTGAAAAGCACTATGGTTATTGATTAGTTGTCTAATAACTAAAGCTCAATTTACCTGTTTGTGTGTGAGAGTCACATTGACCATCAATGAGGAAAAACACTCACTAGTTTTCTCACCATCAAAAGTATGCTCAACAAAAACAACAACAAAATAATCATGTTAGGCTTATCTATGTTATTTCTTCTCCAGGGATTTGATAAGCTGAATTATTGATTAATTTGTACTTCAATTTATGATCTATAATAACAGCATAGACTAGGGAAAGGAAGATATTGATTTATGACTTGGGAAAAATGGTCAAAATATTGATGTACAATCAACATATATAACAAAGAAATTATTGAAATCTTGACTAGGAATATGGATGTGTGTAACTGAATGTGAAATACCAAGAAATCTTTGATGATGACTAGAACAGAATAATGAAAAGAAAGAGACCGGTCTCATGTTTACTGTTGACTCTAATGAAGTGATTCTGCATGAAGCACTTCACCTTTGTTATATCTTGGTCTTTCATTAAAAATAAAATACAAACAAAAACAAATTTAAAGACTGTCTCTGACTTTCTGAGAAAGGATTTCTTGGTAGGGCTGAATTTGAAATGTCTCAAGGACTTAGTTTAAGAAAGATGGACTCAGATACTCAGATGATTTGAGCATATATCAAACTGTTAATAATGGAGGTATCATAGGTGACTTTTAGTTTCCTTAGTTCCCAAAATTCTGATATAAATAGTTATTAATATTATAATTAGGAAAAATGAAAAATTTAGCCAAGAAAAATAAACTTAAAACCTCATTGGTGGGCATTGGTATGTCTAGATGGGCAAGTGGGTACATTAAATTATAGATGGAGAACAATCCAGAGTCCAGAGGAGGGTATATGACATTCTTTGCTTTTTCCAGCCCCTATAAACTCATTCTTAGAATGACTGCCTGCTGTACTCATGCCCTTCCCTCTTTACTTTCCTGTGTTTCCCCTTTTTCCACTTGCCCAGCTTTCTTTTTGCTTGTGTGGTGAAGGCTGGGCAGTCATGGTTTCTAGCTGTGGTAAGCTTCTGAATAATGGCCTCCAAAGAGATCCAGATCCTAATCCCTGGAAAACCTTGTGAATGTTACCTTATATGACAAAAGGGCCTTTGCAGGTGTGATTAGGTTAAGGATTATGAGATGAGGAGATTGTCTAGATTATCTGCTTGGGCCCTAAATATAATCACAAGTGTTCTCATAAAAGAGAGGGAGAGGAATTTTGACTATAGAAGGAAAATAAATGAGAAGACAGACACAAGATGCTACGTTGCTGACTTTGGAGTTGGAGGAAGGGGCCATGAACCAAGGAACACAAGGTATGCAGCTCTAGAGGTAGAAAAAAGCAAGGAAACAAATTCTCCCTAAAGCCTCTGGACGAAATGCAGCTCTGCACCTTGATTTCAGCTCTTTCCACATCCAGAACTATAAACTATAAGAGAATAAGTGTGTGTTGCTTTGAGCTAACAATTTGTGATGATTTGTTCAGCCACAGGGAGTGAATCAACTGGTCATTTCCTGAACAGGTAATAGTGAGCTCTTGTCAGCAGCTCCCTTAGGTCTTTTATTGTGACAGGAGCACCCAAAACAGAAGCAAATCTTTCTCTAGTTAATAAGGATTGATTTTGGTTCTGGCCAAGATGGAGGCATTGGCAGAAATGCTTTGCTTCCTCGCACAACTAAAAAAAAGGATACCAACCAATTAAAATACAATGAACAACCAGAACTGCCAAAAGTCAAACTGCATGGAACTCCAACAACCAAGTAGTTAAAGAAACATTCATCCAGACTGGTAGGAGGGGCAGAAATGGGCAGATGGGTGGAGAGGACCTCTAGCAAGGTGTGGGTGAGGCAGGGCAGGTGGACTGGGAAACTAAAGTCTTAAAACCTCTAGCTATAAAATTCTCTGGGGGTTGTGAAGGCTGGAGAAACTCCCAGTCTCACAGGAGAGTTCATTGGTAAGTGGGGCTAGTGCATAGTGACTGAGCAGCATTGTTCCCTCTCTGACCCCTGCCCCATAGTGCCACAACACAGCAAGGAGGGTTGCTTAGCCCTGGTGAATACCTAAGACTCCACCCCTTATAATGTAATAGGTGCAGGGAGACAAAGAAATATGGCCCAAAAGAAAGAACAGATCAAAACTCCAGAAAAAGAGCTAAGTGATAAGGAGATAGACAACCTATTTGATACAGAGTTCAAAACATTGGTAATCAGGATACTCACAGAATGTACTGAGTTTAGTCACAAAATGAAGGAAGAAATGAAGGCTACACAAAGTGAAATAAAGGAAAATATACAGGGAACCAACAGTTAAGGGAAGGAAACCAGGACTCAAATCAATGATTTGGAACAAAAGGAAGAAATAAATATCCAATCAGAGCAGAATGAAGAATTCAAAAAAAATAAGGAGAGGCTGAGGAACCTCTGGGACAACTTTAAGTGCTCTAATATCTGAATTATATGGCTGCCAGAAAGAGAAGAGGAAGAGTAAGAAATTGAAAACTTATTTGAACAAATAATGAAGGAAAACTTCCCCAGGCTGGTGAAGGAAATAGAATTCTATAAAGCCCAGACAGAGAGTGCCAAAGAAATTGGGCCCAAGGAGGAACACACCAAGGCACATCATAATTCCATTACCCAAGATTAAAGATAAGGAGAGAATCTTAAAAGCAGCAAGAGGGAAAAGGAGACAGTTACCTACAAAGGAGTTCTCATAAGACTATCAGCTGATTTATCAAAAGAAACTTTTCAGTCAAGAAGGGGTTGGAAAGAAATATTCAAAGTCATGAAAGGCAGTGACATACATCCAAGATGACTCTATCCAGCAAAGCTATCATTTAGAATGGGAAAGCAGATAAAGTGCTTCCTACATAAAGTAAAGTTAAAGAGGTTCATCATTACCAAGCCCTTATTATATGAAATGATAAAGGGACTTACCTAAGAAATAGAAGATCAAAAACTATGAATAGTAAAATGATGACAAACTCACAACTATAAAAACCCGAACCTAAAAAACAAAACCAAAAACTAAGCAAACAATTAAAACAGCAATAGAATCACAGAAATGGAGATCACATGCAGGGCTATCGGTGGGAAGGGGGTGGGGGGAGAATGGGAGGGAAAAGGTACAGGGAATAAGAAGTATAATTGGTAGGCACAGAATAGATGGGGTTTGGGGAGCGAGGTTAAGAATACTGTAGGAAATAGAGAAGCCAAAGAACTTACATGTACAACCCAAGACATGAACTAGGGGAAGTCGAGTGCTGGAGGGTGGGGGATGCTCACACTGATGGCTTAATTGAATCTCTTATGTGTCTCTACATTTTCATTTTCTTTTGTTTTTAAGTAGCTTAAACATAAGCAATAAGCTTTGAGATGGGAATCTGAAAAAATAGTATGCTTTATAAATTAGGAATTAGTCACTGCAAGTGGTATATGCCACAAAATGTGCTCATTTTGTGGGAGAACTTTTCCCAGTGCCTACTGCTTGCACCTTCACAGCTACTGTTCCAGAAAGCTATTTAGGGTAAATCTGAAAACTGTAGTCATCAGATAATTAAAGCTCTCTGCAGAAAGAAGACCTGACATTCCAATTTTAAGAAGAAAAATCTCTTGACAGGTTGACTGCTCATGTCGAGGCCCCTGTTATATTATTGTTCTTAAAGATTCATGTTAAAGTTGGCAGGAAGAGTCAACACACTTAATTTGGGGGAAACATATAAAAGAGGATGGCAAGAGGTAAGTTTACTAGAAATATCTCTGAATGTTTTAAAAGAAATCTGACCAGTTCTGTGTATTCATATATACAAAATACCTGTTTATTCTATAAACTGCTGTATGGAAGCAGCTGGCTTTTCTCAGCATGGAAAGGAAATCACTGAAGTTTGACATTTAATAACATAATTTCCTCTCTGTAGGGTTTGGTTGGGCCCCAGTGCCGTTAGGTATCATTTTATTTCTTGCTCCAGGTTGCTGTCATTCCATGGCATGGATCCTTTACTTTTTTTGTGGGCCTTTGCCTGTGGGCAAATCAACACAGCTCTGAAAATCCCACCCTTCTGGAGCTAATTATTAAATCTCTATTTCAATAACTACCAGTCATCTCTGCTTTCCTAATAGTGACTTATTTCAGTAATTGACTTCTGCCATTAAACTTCCTTCAAATCTCACTTTGATTCTATACTATTGATGTAGTCTAGGCTGCACTGGGGAACTTGCATCAGCTGAAAAATCTCTTTTCTGGTCTTTCCACTCATCCTAGCTCATCATCCACCACCATCACTAGCAATGCTAGGGAGATGTTAAAGTTTAACCATTCAGGTGGGTCATCACTTTGGAGAATGTGAGGACCACTCTGTCCACAGGAGAGAAGTGGTCCTTCACATGAAGGACTGAGGGATGTGTTACTGCAGTGCACATAAAGCCATGGACCTGGGACTGGGAATGAACAACAGTCATCAATAGTGGTTGTGATGGTGATGCTACTTGTTTTAGGTGGAGATTTGTGTGCAGGAAGTTAGGAAGAGCTCTCAAGAATAACACTTAAAATAAAAGAGCCAGGATTGGGCAGAGGAAGAAGCTGAAATAAGATGCAACTGCAACATAAGGTTCTGCCAATTCTACCTCAAGTTCAGGAATCAGATGACCCTTCAGAGTTGTCCTGAGTTGAGTGAGGCAAGGGGGCTGGGCATTGACAGCCATTATGTACTAGTTGAATCAAACTGCACTATGAGAAGAGTATTACTGTTGCTCTCATTTTATAGTTGGGAAATCAGGGCCTACTGAGATTAAGAAACATGCCTAGTAGCACATGGTTAATACATAGCAAAGGCATATTTTGAATGCAGAGCCAGGATAAAAAATATGTGCATGTCTAACTTTTGCTATTGTTAAATTACTCACCCTTTACATTCCCATCAAATGTGCTTTCAAATATTATTTCTTGACCTCCTCTACAATACTTGTTATTACCAGATATGAGTATTTTTGCTTATCTTGATGGGTATGATGTGAATATTACATTATAGTTTTTATTTTCCTCTCTGATGTCAACCTTTGGTAGCAGGTATTATTGTTAATATTGTTTTATAGTTGGGGAATCAAAGTCTTAGAAAATAATTTGTCCATGGCTTCACATTAGTAGGAGACAGGACATGACCTGTCTCTCAGGAATGACCATGGAGTGTCTAACTGTTGAGCGTCAACATTCTAGCTTACACTTCACTGTTAAGCCAGGATGTGTTTCTACAATGTGGAAACAGCACAGGGAGCCATATCTTTCTCTTTATTCTGTGCTCTTCCAGTAGTGTGCTTGCTATCTGAACTTTTTCCAATTCACCTTTTTTATTCTTTTCATGTTTCTTTTCTCTCATCATTCCCCCCCCCCTTCTTTATTCTTCAATCACTCTGTCCCTTAGTGCTTCCTTTCTTTCATCCTCACATTTTAAAAGTGATTTTAACGGGGTTATCCTGCACAGCTATTCATAGAATTGAAGAAATGAAGTAATAGGACTAATAACATCTTGAGATATTACCTGATTTTTCTTTATACTGCATATGAAAAAATTACAAACCCACACATACCAAGGTTGAAAGGGAAAAATATAAGCTGAATGCATTCGTGTGTGTGTAATTTGGAAATGACTATTAGAAATTCTTTCTGGAGCAGCTGCTTCTGATACACACCACTTGTCTCTTATAATTAGAACTAAATGTAAGCTTCCTTAGGAAATGAAATTATGCAGTAAATTTATAATTAACAGTAAAATATTAAGTGGAGAGTTGCCCCACCATTCATTCCTGCATTAACTTTTCTGTTAAATTTCTTAGAAAAATTCTATTTTTAGCTAAAAGGGAATGACTGCCTAAGCAGGTAATGTGAGAAATATCATTGCAAAACAAAATACAAGCTCAGGATGTTCTAAACCTTGCAGCTGGAAGAACAGTGAAGCAAACTGGACTTAGTCACCAAAGCACCAAGTTCAGCAAGTTTCTAGCCCTCAGGGTTTGCTAGAAAAAAGATACAAGAAATTGAATTAATATTTTTATGTAGAATATTAAAGTTTTGATTTTGTCATGTTGCTTTCTTTTTTCCTTCACTCAAGGACTTTTTTTTTCATTGCTTTTAGAGAGAGAGAGGAAGGGAGAGAAAGAAACAGCAATGAGAGAGAAGCATTGATTGGTTGCCTCCTGTAAGCTCCTGGACTGGGAATCAAACCTGCAACGTAGGTATATGCCCTGGCCAGGAATCACACCTACAGCCTTTCAGTTACTGGACAAAGTTCCAACCAAATGAGTGACACTGGTCAGGGCAAAGTTTTGGTTTTGTTGTGTTGCTTTTTTTCTTGCCTAAATAGGAAGTTTCTCTTCTGTGCCTACACAGCCTCTCTGCATCCTTAGGACAGTTTGCCTCCCCAAAGCTTTTTGGTTTATATGATTGCCACCATCATAAAGTGAAAGATCCATGACAACAGGGCCCATGACTTTTTCATCTGAGTCCTTACAGAAATTAGCACTTTGTCTGACACAATATATGATTATTGAATTAAGCTAAACTGAATTCAGTTCAGGTAACAAATATCTTGCTTTCTAATTCTGATCATGTCTGTGAAAAACTGGCCCTGAGCACATGATGAACTCTCCTGATTACAGCAAATCTCTTGATCTCCATAGCCCCAAAATCAGGAACACAACACTGTTAATAGAAAAATCAAAGTGTCCTAGTGGGATATTAGTAGTGGGTTGTGGTGTAGGTTAGCAGATATCTAGTAAGAGCAATTCCATTTCCTGAGGAGGTCCTGAGGAAGTGACGATGGTGCCTTATCCTTGGGTAGGTAGATTTAGTCTTGTACAATTTCTCCCTTTGAATGAGGATTTATCAGAGTTTTGGGTTGGGGGCAGATTGAAAAGAATGTTTGGAAGTTAATTTGGAAGTGAAATTTGCAAAATTTCTCAAAACATGCCAGACAAAGTATTAAAACATATTACTAACTAGTTATTTTTAATTAACTTATTTTTACATTATTTTTAATTGTATTTATCCCTTCTGTATTCTCTTCAAGCCCTACCCACCTCCCTCGCCCCCACAATCACCACACCGTTGTCCATGTCCATGAGTTCTTTCTCTTTTTCTCCCTTTTTGCTTAATTCCTCCACCACCCCAAGCGACTCCCCACCGAGCTGTCAGCCCGTTCTCTATGAGTCTGTCTCTATTTTGCATGGTAGTTTAGTCATTAGATTCCACAGATGAGTGAAATCATATGGTAATTGTCTTTCTCTGACTGGCTTATTGCACTTAGCATGATGTTCTCCAGGTCCACGCCTGCTGTGGCACTGGGGTAGGAGCAGATCAACTTGTTTGTCTGTTCATGTATTGATAGGTATTTGTATTGTTTTCAGTTGTCATCTATTATGAATGGAACTTCTGTGAACATTCTTGTACAAGTATGTACATTCTTATAAATGCTTAGGAGCAGAATTACTAAATCTTATGGCAAGAGTAGGTTTTACTTTATAAGAGCTTGTTACACTTTTCCCCAAAGTGTTTGATTTTGCATTTCCACCAGCAATGGATAGAATTTTAGTTGCTCCACATTCTCTTCAACATTTGGTATTGTAATATTTGAAATTTTAACTATTCTAGTGGGAACAGTGAATCTTCAATGTACTTTTATTTTTTTAAGGTTTTATTTATTTATCTTTAGAGGGGGAGGGAAGGAGAGAGGGAGAGAAATATCAGTGTATGGCAGCCTCTCGTGTGTCCCCTCCTGGGAATTGGCTTGCAACCCAGGCATGTACCCTGACTGGGAATTGAACCGCGGTTTTTTGGTTTGCAGGCCTGCGCTCAATGCACTGAGCTACACCAGCCAGGGCTCTTCAATGTACTTTTAGTTTGCATTTCCCTTACCACCAATAGTGCTGAGCATATTTTTTATGTGGTTATTGTACATTTGTCAAATTTTTCTTGAGTTGTTTTTCTTCTTGTATCTAAGTTTAAGAGATCTTGTATAGTATTTTGTATTCAAATGCTTTGTCAGGTGTATGTTGTCTTAGGGTTCTCCAGAAAAAAAAAGAACCATTAGGATATCTGTAAGAGGAGATTTATTATAGGAATGGCTTACATGAGTATGGAGGTGGAGAAGTCCCAGGACCTGCCATCTGCAAGCTGGAGAACCAGGAGAGCTGGTAGTGTAAATCCAAACTGGAGGACCCGAGAGTGGAGGGACTGATGTTGTATCTTACCCCACCCTTTTACTTTTACCATATCTGTGGATTTCTTTTAAACCACTCTGATAATCTCTGCCTTTTAGTTAAAATGTTGTAGTTACTTATATTTAATGTGATTATTGATATGGTTAGATTTAAGGCTACTATTTTGTCCCTGTTTTTTATTTCTCCCATATGTTATTTGTTCCTTTTTCCCTCTTTTGAGGAGGGTCAATTGATAATTTTATAATATTTCATTTATCTCCACTATTGATGTCTTTAGCTATGTTTGGGGAGGGCTGTTTGTTTGTTAGAGGTTGTTTTGAGTTTAGATGTACATCCTTTGTTTATCACATTCTACTGGGGTGACAGGGTTTGCTGCCCTTACCCCAGTTCCACAGAAGAGAAGGGCTTCAGTGGACCTCGTGTCTCCTATCTCCCACCCTGTCCCAATTTTTCTTATGTGGAGGTCTGTGGAGAACTGCAAATAAGCATGAACTCTCCTTGTGCCTGAAACTCCATGGTTCTGTAATATCACAGTATTCCACACAGAGCCTTTAGCAACTTGTTAAGAATTTTAGTTGAATTCTTCTTGCCCTCTGGTTTGGTGCCCAGTTTCTCCTCCTCTCATACTTGGCCATAAATAAGCAAGTGCTTCCACTTCCTTGGAGGCTCCTGTCTTTCCCTGGCTTTTGGTCTACTTGGTTGCTTTTTGATCTCAGTTCCTTGATGGGTTAAAGAAAGTAATGAATTTGTAGTTTACCATATTCGTACTTGGAATGACACCTTTTCAGTCACATACTAGGCAAAAACACAACTCTCACAATAGAGGAACCTTTATGCAGGAATTAGTAGTGGAAAAGCTGAGAGGCCAAATAGGGCTTGGTGAGCAACTCAAAGATTTGTAACATCAGGAAGCCTAGGATGGAGAGACAAGGGAGGAGGTGCTGTTCAGCTCAGTAGCTAGGGTAACCAAGCAGGACCGAGAACCATGGGGGACTTGTCTGGCGGGAGCTGATGTCGTGGAGGAAACACAATGCTGGAGATGAGAGACCTGAGGCATAGACGGAGGAGAAAAATACTGTCTTTTCTCCTCCTCTTGCTATTTACCTTCCTGACAGTACCACCCATTGGCTAAGCCATCTGTTTCCAATTGACAGGGCAGCCTGAAGAATAATGCCTGCAGAGATCAGATACCTCCCTTATTAGAGAGAAGAGAACAGGTGGAGGATGAGATATAGAGCTGAGACTGAACACCTAATACCAGCACAGGCGTTTATCCTGTGTTTCTGAACAGCATGTTTATGCTATTTTTTCAAATTTAGAATTTATCTATTGACACCTTATCATGGAAAATTTGATTCTCTTGAACTTTTCCCATCCTCCCCCAAGCTAAGCTTCCTTTATTGTGCAAATAGTGTTATGTCACAATTTTGTCTAAATAATGAGTGCTGTATTATTATTATTATGTATGCAAATGCTGTTCACAGCTGAGCTATGTAATACATTATGATTACATTTCCATTAATCATTTTTAAAATTCTGGCTTAATACACAGAGCATAAAATTTCTCATCTTGAGTACTTTTAAGTATACAGTTCAGTAGTGCTAAGTATATTCACAGTGCTGTACAACCAATCTAGAGCTTTCTCATACCTCTGCATTCCCCATTTTCTTCTGCCCCAGCCCCTGACAACCACCATCCTGCTTTTTGTTTCTATGAGTTCGACTACTGTCATGTAAGTGCAATTGCATATACAGCGTTTGTGTCAGCAGAGCGGCCTCGCGGTTCATCCATGTTACAGCATGTCAGAATTTTCTTCCTTTTAAAGACTGGATTATATTCCATTGCATGTACATGCTACATTTTGTTTATTCATTCATCCATCGGTGTTTATTTGGGTTGCTTCTATCTTTTGGTTATTGTGAATAATGCCATTATGAACATGGGTGTATAAATGTCTCTTTGAGACCCTGCTTTTAATTCTTTTGGATACATATCCAGAAGTGGAATTGTTGGCTTATATGGTGTTTCTATTTTTAGTTTTTTGAGGAACCATCATACTGCTTTTCATAGTGGCTACACTCTTCTTTATTTTCACCAACAATGTACAAGAGTTTTAATTTCTTCATACCCTAGCCAACATTTGTTACTTTCTGTTGTGTTTTTTTTTAATAGCAGCCATCCTAATTGATCTAAAGTGATATCTCATTGTGGTTTATTTTTTAAGCAATCAAGAATGTTGAGATGAATTTACTAATAGAGATGCAAAACTGGCCTTCACCACACAAAACTCATTTGAAGTATAGTAGTCACCCTTATCAGCAGTTTCTTTTTCTTTTTCTAAAAATAATGTTTATTGTATTTTTCCATTACCTTTTAAATTTTAATTTTATTGTATTTTTTTCCGTTACCATTTAGTCCCCTTATAACGTGATTATAACGTGATTATTGCCTCTCCCCAGCAATCACCACACTATTGTTCATGTCCGTGAGTCCTTTTTCTTTCTGTTTTTTTCTTTCAGACAATTCCTTCATCTCCTAACCTCTTCCCCCATTAGCTGTCATTCTGTTCTCCATCTACTTGGATGGAGTCTGTCCCCATTGTTCTTGTTACTTCAGTTTGTTCATTAGATTCCACATATAAGTGAACTCATTAGTATTTGTCTTTCTCTGATTGGCTTATTTCACTTAGCATAATGTTCTCTAGGTCCATCGATACTGTTGCAAAGGGTAAAATTTTCTTCTTTCTTATGGCTGAGTAGTATTCCATTGTGTGAATGTTCCATAGTTGTTTTATCCGCTCAGCTACTGATGGGCACTGGGCTGCTTCCATATCTTGGTGATTGTAAATAATGCTGCAATGAACATAGGGGTGCTTATGTTCTTTTGAATTAGTGTTTTGGGTTCCTTCAGATATATTCCCAGAAGTGGGATCACTGGGTCAAAAGGCAGATCCATTTTTAATTTTTCGAGGTGTCTCCATATTGCTTTCCACAGTGGCTGCACCAGTCTGTATTCCCACCAACCATGCAAAAGGGTTCCCCTTTCTCCACACCCTTGCCAGAGTTTATTGTTTACTGATTTATTGATGATAGCCCTTCTGACAGGTGTGAGATGATATCTCATTGTGGTTTTGATTTGCATTTCTCTGATGATGTTGAGCATCTTTCATATGTTTATTGACCATCTGTGTGTCATCTTTGAAGAAGTGTGTATTCAGGTCCTTTGCCCATTTTTTAATTGGGTTTGTGATTTTGGTGTTGAGTTTTATAAGTTCTGTAAAATTCTGGGTGTTATTTGTTTTGAGGTTTAGTTGTAATTCTCTCTGTGGTTGCATGAGGAAGCAAAGAGTGTCTACCTATGCTTCCATCTTGACTGGAAGTCCTGAAATTAATTTTTTCTTTTTGCTGCTTTGCCTGGGTGTTTTTTCTACCTTGTCTTCTAAATCACTGATTCAGTCCTCTGCTTCACCTAACTTACTATTCATTTCTTCCAGTGTATTTTTTTATTTCAGATATTGCATTGTTTATTTTTCAATACTTTTTTGTGGTTTCTATGTCTTTATTTATGCTCTTGAGTATCCTTATAATCATTACTCTAAACTCACTCTCTGATAAATTGCTTACCTCCATTTCATGTAGTTCTTCTGGAGAATTCTCTTGTTCTTTCACTTGGTGTGTGCTTTTTTCCTTCCTGTTTTGGCTACTTCTTTGTATTTTCTGCCTTAGCTGTTAAGCTAATTCGTGATATAGCCTGAAGTTGTAATCAGCAGCCTGGCTATAAGCACCACAGTGTTGGGCAGAGTAATTCCTGTGGGTGGGGCTATTGCCTCCCCTGAGGCTGATGCCACTTGGAGAGGAGTCTCTGCCTGAGAAAAATGGCTCCTGCAGTATAGAGAGTGACTCAGCACAGGGATCCTGGTAGCTGTTCCTTCAGTTCTGTCCCCAGAGCCACCAACCCCAGACTCTCCTGAAGCCTGTCTAGTTCACTCTGCCCTGTCTCTGCTGGAGTCCAGGGCATGTGGCTGCAAAGGAAATTTTGTGTGTTGGCCCTTTAAGAGGCTCTCTGTGTCTCTAGCCTTCTCTCCCTGGCAGACAGAAACCCTGCTGCTTTTCACAGCTAGATGTTATCTGGGCCTCTTTCCAGCTCTGGTGCTGTAGGCTGGGGAGCCCAGCTTGGGGTTTAGACCCCATACTTCTCAGAGGAAAACCCCCGGCCACTGAAATAACCCTCTGTCACGTCAGCTGCCACCTGTGGGAGTCCAGCCAGCCCTCTTGCACCTCCTCCACACTTTCTACCAGTCTCATTGTGGTGACATGGCTTCTTCTCTCTATGCTTGGTTATAACGTTTCTCCCTAGCTAGTGTTCAGTTGGTTATTCAAGATACCTTCTCTACAGTTTAGTTGTAATTCCTGATTGGTGCCTAGGAGGAGGTTAGTATAGCTTCCACTTACTCCTCTGCCATCTTGGATCTCAGTCTAGATAATCTCCATTACCATTTACTGCCCTTATTCTTATTGTGGTTTTGATTCACATTTCTATAATTATTAGTGATGTTGAGCATCTTTTTGTGTGTTTGTTAGCTTTTTATATATTTTCTTCAGAGAAATGTCTATTTGAGTCCTTTACTGATTTTTAATCAGGATATTCATTTTTTGATATTGAGTTATAGGAGTTCTTTATATATTCTGGATGTTAATTCTTTATGGTTTGCAAATGTTCTTTTCCCATTCTACAGGTTTCATTTTCACTTGGTTAATTGTGTCCTTCAATATGAAGTTTTTCATTTTGATGTAATCTAATTAACTGTTTTTGCTTTATTACTGACACTCTTTTTACATTTAAAAAAGAAACCTGAAGGTTTGTTTATTGACATAAACATGTATTTTTTAATAAACTAAAGCCAAAAATTGAGTAATTTATGTAGTAATCTCTGCCACAAGAGCCACCTGTTTTTGAAAGTTAAACATTTTTTGTTGTTTATGCTGTTACAGTTGTCCCAATTTTTTCCTCTTTGTCCACCTCCCCTTAACCCACCTCCCCATTCTGATAGTTAATCCCCACACCATCATTTATGTCCATGGGTCATGCATATACCAGGTGCATCCAGAAGGTATCCAACCATATAATATGAAAAATAGAGACATTTATTGAAGAAGATACAAGATACAAGAAACATTGTATATAGGACAATGGTGCTTCAATACCTTTCAAAGTAGGCACCTTGGGACTTCACGTAACTTTCCCAGTTGCCATCAGCTGCCCCATCATATTTTCCTGAATCTCATCTATGGTCTAAAATCTCTTCTCTTTCAAAGATGATCTGAGTTTTGGGAAAAGCCAGAAGGCACAGGGCACCAAATCTGGGCTGTAGGGGGCTGAGTCACCTGAGTGATTTGATGTTTCTCCAAAAAATTCTGCAGAAGACATGATGACAGAGCATGTTGTCATGATGAAGCTGCTAATCACCAGTTGCCCATAGCTGTGGCCATCTGAATCATCCAAATAGTTACTGTGGAGGAACGTTCAAGCTTAACAGAAAATTTGATGCAGATTTATTGCTCTACTTGCTCAGTCGTTTTTATTGCAACAGCCACACAGTATCCATGCTCATTCAACTGTGTCTACCGCCCCCACTGACTAATGCAGTGAACTTATCGTTGGCCACACATGCATATTCCACTCTCCTTGGCTGCCAGGTTATATCGATGTCAGGCAAACTGTTCTCATTATATTAGTAATGGCTGGACATTTTCCGGAAAGACCTGTATTTTCTTTGTCTAATCCCTCACCTTCTTTCAACCAGCCTGCACCTCCGCCCTCCCATCCTGCAGCTGTGTGTCTGTTCGTTGTTGCTATCACATCCAAAAAATCCTTGCCAAGTCCAAGGTCATGAAACTTCACTCTGTATTTTCTACTGAGAGTTTCCAGTTTCACGTCTTACATTTAGATCCTTGATCTATTTTGAGTTAATTTTAGAAAGTGTGGTATAATGGTGTGACAGGGAATGTCACATTTGTTCTTTTGCACGTGGATATCATTTTCCCAACATGAATCGTTGAGAAGATTGTCTTTTCCCCATTGAGTGGTCTTGGTACCCATATCAAAAATCATTTGCCCATATATGTGAGGGTTTATTTCTGGGTCTTTTATTCTGTTACATTGATCTATGTGTCTGTCTTTATGCCAGTATTACCTGCTTTGATTACTGTGGCTTTGTACAAGTTTTCAGGAAGTGTGAAACTTTCAGCTTTACTCTTTTTTTTCAAGATTGTTTTTGGCTCTTCAGGACCCTTGATATTCCATATGAATTTTAGGATAAATTGTTTTATTTCTCCAAAAAACATTTTTAGGATTACATTAAATCTGTACATTGCTTTGAATAGTACTGATATTTTAGCACAATTATTTTTTAAATAAGCTACCTCATCCTTTCCTCATTTGTGACTTGTCTTGCCCAGGTCAGAGTCTCTCAATCAATTTTCTAATTTTATGATCTCTGGTCTTCTGCTCTTCTTCATGTGAATGGGCTGGGGGAGTGCTTTGGGCATATAAAGACTTTCAGACAGTCTTCTTGCTTTCAGGCCAAACTAAACTGTTTGACTTAGTGATGCCTGGTTTATTCAGTTCTTGAGAATTCCCAAGGTTTTGTAACTTATCAAGGTTTTGACACATTGTTCGCCTTCTTCTTATTGGATTTCCCATCACAGATTCAGGCTTCATCTTCCTCTGGTCTGTTAAAGCTACTTCTCACTTATTGCTTTCCAGTTTCCAGATTTTGTTGACATCTTTCTAATGTTGTAATTAGTTCCTTGGGGTTTTATTTCCTTGTGGATTTATAGTTTTAACTTTCTTTTCTGTCATGTTAGTGGAATTGCAGGAGGTATCAATGGAATATAAAAATTATATTTAGTCCACCAAGTTTATCCACAAATTTACGTATTACATTTTAAATTAAGATAAAAAAACTTGAAATAAAATAAGTGATTAATAGAGTTATAGTTAGGTGAATTAGTTTCCTGGGCCATTCAACTTAAAAATAAAATGTTTTGTTATTAATAGTAAGGTGAGGAAAAATAGAAATAGCAAATTTCTGAAGTTATTAGATGTTTACTTCAATTTTTCTCTTTTGACTAATTTTTTGTGTATTTGTTCTTAGCCGCCACAACACACGAATCTTGCCAGCCAGGATCCGCATCAAGGAAGCACATGATTTAAGAGATTATAATAATAATAAAAAGCTTATAATACTGAGAGAAAATGCAGAATACAAATTCGTAGATACTACTCAATCACAAGAGTATAAATCTAGAATTTCAGATGGTCATTTATTTTCCCTCTGCTCTCAAATAAAAATTATTATTATAAATATTATTTACTTTTCCTTTATTGTATTCAGTTTGCTTTGATGTTTACCATAGGACAGGTTGAGTTCACAAAAGGGTAATAAATAACATTTGGGTGGGAGGAACAGAGCAAAAGGAGAACAGAAAAAAGGCTAGATTTCAGTGAAGACTCTGGACTCTGAGGTAGGCAAGCAGCTATTAAAGCAGTCCTTCGACACTTTCTGTGGATGCTATAACTGGTCATGACTTTGGGTTACCTTCCTATTAGCAGAAGGTTAGCATGCTTGTGGTTGTAAACATGTCAGTCAAACCTTGTTGGGAGTAAGCATCTCTAGAACTTTTAATGTTGAAGGAAGGGTATTTTCTCTCCATTGTAGTTTTCTGTGTTCTCCAAGTTTTGTGTAAAGAATGTTTATTAATGTCTAGTGAAGAGAAGTTCAAGAAATGTTCAATAGATGGAATCAATAAGATGTAGAAGGTAAGATGTAGAAGCTTAAAAAATAGGAAGGGTCCTTGGTGCCAGGAGGGAAGGGGGCTGGTGCTCTGAATAGGCAATGTAGCTCCTTCTAAGGGAGACATCTGTGCCCCATCCCCTTACAAAGGAACAGCTGTAGGTGTACATATGATCTCACCAACCCTGAACATAGCTCATTAGTATAGGAGCTTTGGTTCAGAACTGCACTGTAGTGGTTTAAGAGACATTGGCCTATTCTTTGAAACCTCTCTCTTTGAAAGGTGGGTCTAAGTCTCCTCATTCCTTGAATCTAAACTGAATTTAGTGACCAGTTAACCACAGAATGTAGTAGAAATGATGCTATATGACTTAGGAAACTAGGTAAAAAAAGGCAACATATCTACCACCAGGTTCATTGGGACAGTCACACGGAGCCTTGAATCACCTTGTAATAATTTATCATCCTGAGTCCACCATGATGCAGTGAAGCCCAGAGCAGCCCAAAGGAAGAGACCACACAGAGAGCTCTTGAAACCTCACAAGAAAGAGAGGTACCTGGCCAGCCACTAGCTGTTTCAGCCCTGATGGTCTTCTAGCTCCAGCCTTCAACTGATTGCAGCTGCATAGGAGACCCTGAACCACAACTACCCAGCCGAGTGCTTCTCAAATTCTTGACCCCCAGTAATAAGAGAAAAAGGAAAATTATTGCTTTAAGCCAATAAAATGTGTTATTAACTCACACAGCTATGGATGATTGACTTATTATACCAGAATCTTTTCCAATTATCTATTGCTACAGAACAAAACTAGTAGTATTAAGCATGCATTTTATAATGCTCATAGATGCTGTAAATTAAGAATTCTGACAGGGCTCTGTAAGGATGGAGTGCCCCTCCATTATGTTATCTGAAGTGTTAGCTAGAATGACTGGGAGCAACTGAATGGCTGGGGATTGGTATCATTTGGGGATTGGCTTGGGATTGCTATCGTTTGGAGAGAGCTTTACTCATACTTGTCTGGTGGTTGATGTTGGCTGTTGACTGGGACCTGAGCTGGAATTCTCAGCCACAGCACCTACCTGGTCCCTCTATTTGGCCAGGGGCTTCCTTGTAGCATGATGGCTGAATTCCAAGAGCAAGTTGTTAGTTTCTTAAGGCCAGGTCCTGGAAACCAGGACAGCAATGCCAATTATACTGTGTTCTCATAGCCCACATTTAAGGGGAGAAGACATAGGGACCTCCCCAATCTCTGGATAAGAGGAGTGTCTAGGGGTTTAGTATAGACCTCTACTGTAGGCCAGGTAGTGGTCTATATCATGGTCTGGCTTAAAAAGATAAACCAGGTTAGTCATTTTCTGTTTTTCAAAAATTTAAACTGAGTAATGAAAAGGAATGATCTCATTTGAAGTGGGAGGCAAAAATGAAAGAGTAACATGATCTGTACATGAGGCCATGGATAAACTGATGTCATGAAGAGGCAGGAACTGTGAGAAAGCAGAAGATGCAATGAGGAGAGAAGGAGAAATTGAATGACAGAAAATTCGTGTAGCCCTGGAGAGGGACCATGATAAGGCAGGGGGCCTCTGGAATGGCCCTGGCCTGGCAGTTCCTGTTCAGTTCCAGTGTATTCATTGGTTTTGATGTTAGTCTTAACTTTCTCACCTAGTTTTCTAGGTCACAGCCAGTAACAGTGATCTACATGGCAATAAGATTTGCTGAAATGGCGAGGCTGGAGAACAAGATTCTTTTTTCCCCAGGTTTTTTGCTGCCGTGATGGGGAGAGCCACCATTAGAGAGAAAGAGTGGTGTACACGGTTGCTGCTGAGTGGTACGGAAGAGCCGCTCTGCACTCATCATTTCCGTCTGTACTTGATCATTACGATCTGGGAGGAGATGGGGGAAGTGGGTTCAAGAAAATGCTGTGTCATTTCTAAACATGTATTTTTTTATATTGCATTTTTTTGAAAAGGAAATGGAAAGCTTAGTAGAGATCTGGTTTTATTCAACCGTAGGAACTATTTTTTATAAAGAGGAAATGAATAGAACTTCAAAATACGTTTTGTTCAGTAGGTTTTCTGTGAAATTTGAGAACACATATTATCTACTGTTAACCAAATTCAGAGGCATACTATTTTAATTTTTTGCTTTGTTTTATTTATTTTTAAAATCTGTTTAAAGATTTTAGTTCTAGAGAGGAGAAGGGAAGGAGAAAGAGAGGGAAACATCAGTGTGATACATCAATCAGTTGCAGAAGCATACTATTTTAAAATAAATATTTTGTTTTCCAAGAAACAAGGTGTTTTCTTGATACTTTTAAATAGGAGCAGTTAGAGTTCACTTACTGTTACATACTGATCTTCTTATCTAGAGGAATAGTTAGGCAGTCATTAAGGTACCATTATCAAAACAGCCTGGACTCCAAGAATATCATCATCTGATTAGAGATAATAAAGACTTCCGAGTTGTGAGTAATACTTACATAGGTTTTTTTCTTACATACCTCTTCTACCCAAGACTCTTGTAGAGGTCTGCCCACAAAGTGCAGTGTTCTGAGCTGCTCTTGCTGCGGCAGGAAAGACGCTGTGTAAAGTCAGGTCAGGGGAGGGTTGTACCTGCTGGCAAGGGCCACTCTTTGGAAAACTCCTGGGCTTGCTTTACATGTGTTCACCACGACACACTGACATTCAATACTTACTATAGTTATTTAACCTAATCATTGTACCAAAGATATAATTGATCTTTCTTATGTAGGAGGAACATAGCATAATAATGCCCTTTGTATGTCTCTACTCTGTAATGACAGGCTGTCATTTTCTATAATTTACCAGGGATGATGAATAATTTGTGTGGGCTGAATGTAGTTGCTTAGTTACCACCTCTTGAAACTTTCTTAAATGTAATTGCCAGGGAAACACTGATCCAGCTAATTTGCATTGAACCACTCTCTAGCTCAACATATTAAATATGCCTGTGCTTTTTATTTCAAATTAGTTGCCTTTTAAATTTTGTTAAGTCACCTTTTTTATGATCATTATTTGACTTTGAACAAAGTGGGACTTCCAAATGATTATCTGTTCATTGTCATTTCCCCATTGTTTTTCTGTGTCTCTTTTCATATTGCTCTTTCAGAGGATTATAGCTGAGGATTATAAACTTGTGAAGAATTATGAAAATCTCTAGTTTCTCTCTGAACGATTCTAACTGCTTTCAAACAACATGGATCTGGCTTTCCTTAACTGTATCAAAATTTGTACCATATGAATGTTCTCTTGGCTTCTCTCCAATCTTTCAAACTGTTGTGTTGCTATCTAAGAAAGTGTGGTGTCCATGTAGACACCTAGCACACAACTTCACTTTTTTTAGTTGTGTCTGCCTGTGTGTGCTGACTTGAAGGAGGAAATGGTTAAAAGCTAGAATTTCTGTCAAGTTTTTATAGTCAGTGTCGTAGGATGATGTTACAAACCATTCCTTGCTGCACTATTTCAAGTCTACCTTATAGTTGCCCACTTTTTCCCATTGGGCAGAAAGAATTTCAATTGATATAGAAATAATTCACAGCTGAGAACAAAGCCTCCTTACTCTTTGATCTAAGTTTGAGGGGTGTGAGAAAGAAGAGGCCAAAAATGGATTTGAGGAACTGAAAATACATGTTTATATTTCTGCCCCATAATCCCCAAACTTACTAAATGACATCCAATCTAGAGGGGAGGAGAAGGTTAGGAGAAAAGACAAAAGGAAATTAGAAGCAGTGTAGTGACTTCACTCTCTGAAATCCACTCATCATGAGTCTCTACGCTTTCAAATCTTTTTACGTGTCAGGATCCCGGAGAGGAAATTCCCAGGTGAAATCTGGAATAACTACAAGCCCCCAGTGGAAAGTTCCTGCTCCATGCTGCCTTAGCAGGGTGGCAGAATGGTGTGGATGGAAAGGAGTACTTCACAGATTCCCCATCCTCCCACAAAACTTTTTCCATGGAACCTGAGATCCAGTCACAGTATTCTTACGGGCCCAGCATGGGAAGAAAGAAGTTAGCTAAGAGTGAGGGAGGGTCAATCACCTGTTAGGGGGTCGCCTCTCAGGGTTGAGAAGGTCTTCACCAAAACAGTGCTGCTTGCACTTCCCTCAATGGATGAGGTGGATGCAGAACTGAACTTAGAGGACTGGCAGCACCCGAGAGCAAAGAGGGAGCCAGCGGTCAAGAGCTTTGAGCTCTACCTGAGGAAGCACTACACACCTTGAACAAAGAGGACAGACGAGTTACATTCCCAGGAGACACCAGCAGGCAACCTCAGACGAGTAACGTATAGCCTACCAACACTGTAATGCTTCTGCAATCTTCTCTAGGATGCAGATGCTACCCCAGAGAGAAGGGTGGGAGACAGAACGGTCAGTTCAATGGGATTTAACCTGGTAAGTGATCTGGTTACAAGGTGGAAGTGACTGAGTTAAAATCACTGCTGGACTGAGAAAATCCAGGAACAACTTGTTTTAAATTCCCCATTAGATTTAATTGAGATTATATGAGTAAAGAAAGTGAACATGTTTGCACCCGATTTAATTCATACCTCTGTGGCTCAGCCTGGTTGTATGTCAGGATGACAAGTTGGGAGATGAAGCTGGAGAGAGCAGGGGCATATATTGAAGTTTCTGTCCCATAGGGGACAGACAGTCTGGTGATATAATCAAGACTAGATGATCTAGAAAGTTGCTAAGAGAGATCTTAAAAGTTCTCATCACAAGAAAAAAGAAAACACCTCTAACTGTGTATGGTGATCGATGTTAACTAGCCTTATTGTCATCACTCCATGACATACACAAATAACAAATTATTATCTTGTAGCTGAAACTAATATAGTGTTGTATGTCAACTATACCTCAAAAAAAGTAGACCTGTTTCATGTTTGGGGGCAAATTACTTGATTCCACTGAATCTGATTTCCCTTATCTGTAGAAATGTAACATTCAACTTCATGGGGTTGTGAGGTTTGAGATAAAATTACACTTTGGCACATACTATCTGGAATGTAATTACAATGCATCATATTCCTGACCTCCAGGGCTCTCCCGCATCCCCACTGCCCCTCTGCATGTGAGGAGCTCTAGGGAGATATCTGGGAGTATAAAGCAGGATCTACCCATAGAGTAAGTCCCAAATAAAAGGAGAAAACTTAGACCCCAGTGTAGTGAAGGAAAGAGCAGGTGGTTATAGATGGTGCATCTCAGGTGAGCACATTTTTATCAGAGTGAGGGAAACAAAGTTTTTTTTCACGTGCATACATATGTTTACAATAGAATGAGAATAGAAATCCATGGTCTGGCTAGACAAAAAAAAATGTCCTTAGCCATAAGAGCATATGAGGTCTGTCCAGAAAGTATTCAGCCACATAATGTGAAAAACAGAGACATTTTTTGAAGAGGATACAAGATACAAGATAGAAGAAACATTGTACATAGGACAATGATGCCTCAGTCCCCTTCAAAGTGGGCACCTTGGCACCTCACACAGTTCTCCCAATCGCCATCAGCTGCTCCATTTTATTATCCCAAATTTCATTGATGATCTGAAATCTCTTCCCTTTCAAAGGTGATTTTAGTTCTGGGAAAATCCAGAAGTGGCAGGGTGCCAAATCTGGGCTGTAGCATGGCTGAGTCACCTGGGTGATTGGATGTTTTGCCAAAAAAACTCTGCACTAGATGTGATGTGTAAGTGGGCGCTTTGTCGTGATGAAGCTTTCGATCACCAGTTGCCTGAAGCTGAGGTTTCCTGAATCATCCGAATATTTTCTGTGGAGGAATGTTCAAGCTTAATGCAAAATCTGATGCAGATTCATTTCTCTGCTTGCTCAGTCACTTTGAATGCTACAGTCATACAGTACACATGCTCACTCAACCATGTCTACTGCCCCCACTGACGAGTACAGGGAATTTACCATTGTTCACACATGCACATTCCAGCCCACTCTCCTTGGCTACCAGGTTGCACTGATGTTGTGCAAACCATTTTTGTTACATTAGCAATGGCTGGACTTTTTCTGGATAGATCTTATATCTTTATAGACCACTGGTTGTGTATTCCAACAATGTGCATGTGTTTGTGGGAAAGGACACTTTTTTCTGTTTCTGGTATGTGTTTTGAATAATACCTGGACTAGATTTTTCAATTTTACCTCATCGTTTTGGACCTCTGTGTCTGTCTGTGTGTTTATCTATCTATTAATCACATGTAAACTGGTTGTTCTGTATGAAAAAATGTAAATTGAATTTACTCCATTATAAGGTCAGTGTGTCTGTCTGTGTGTTTATCTATCTATTAATCACATGTAAACTGGTTGTTCTGTATGAAAAAATGTAAATTGAATTTACTCCATTATAAGGTCAGTACTAATGCTTTAAGAATTTTAAGAGCTTGTAAAGATGAAAAAATTTAAAAAGGTTTTCACATTTGACATTTCAAGATCACTGTGGATTTTTAGAATATAATTAACCCTTAGACTTTGTTCATTTATAAAATGGGTAACAGCCTTGGAATAAATGCAAAATCTTATGGGGTAATCGAATTAGAACATAGTACACCTTCCTTGGAATAAATGCAAAATCTTATGGGGTAATCGAATTAGAACATAGTACACCTTCCTTCCCTCCTTTAAATTTTTTCCAAAATAAAAATATTTTAATATCTTATGTTTGTAGTTTTCATTATTTTTACTATGACTGCTGGGAATGATAGGTAGTGATTTTCTGAAGGGAGAAATTTTTTTTTATTTCTAATGTTTAAAAAGATTTAATATCCTTGACATAGTAAATGATGCTGTTTAATTCTATTTTTCTTGAAAATCCTTATCATTTGAATCCATATTTGTTGGTACATAAGGAATGCCATATGCACAAAGTGGTCTGTCCTAATATTATGGCATTCTTATGAAGCCATAAATAAATGTTCTTTTGCTTATGAGAAAAGAAAAAGGTTAATTCTTGGGTTCTTTTGAAAATCATTGATTGAGTATGTCATCATTCAATACTGTGGAATGAACATTTCACGTTTCCCCTAAAGATCTTTCTCTGAGACCAGTGGTAGGAAAATGTTGACCAGGAGAAGCTATAACAGAACCCAGAGATTTTGATTTAATGAGTGGTTTAGTTGATTGAACGGCGTCCTCCCAAAAAATGTATTCACACATCTGGGAATGTGGCCTCATTTGGAAAAATTCCCTAGTAGATATAACTAAGGATCTCCAGATGAGATCATCCTGGATTATCTGGGTGGGCCCTAAATCCAATGACAGGTGTCCTATATGAGACAGAGAAAAAGAAAGACTCACAGGGAAGACAGACCTGTGATCGCGGTGACTAGAGTTTTGCAGCCACAAGCCAAGGAGTACCCAGAGCCACTAGAAGCTGGGTGAGGCAAAGAATGATTCTCCCCTGGAGACCTAGAAGGAGTAATAGTTCTGCTGACACCTTGACTTCCAACTGCCGGCCCCCAGAACTGTGAGAGAATACATTTTTCTTGTTTTAAACCATATCTGAAGATGAACAAGAATGAAACTGAGAAGTTAGCTTGCATTGCTTTCTCTCCTTTTTGATACTTTCTGCTGCATGGGTATTCTATGCTCACAGGGCTTTTTATATCCTGCTTATACTCAGGCCTGTTTAAACTTTACTTCCTAGATTAGGTTAGTCTTTTTTCTTTTTAAAAGGATATTTTTTATTCTTATCCAAGGACATGTTTATTGATTCTAGAGAGAAGGGAAGGGAGGGAGAGAAAAAGGGAGAGAACATTGATATGAGAAACACCAATTGTTGCTTCTTATATGTACCCCAACCAGGGACAGAACCTGCAACCCAAGCATGTGCCATAACTGGGAATTGAACCTGCAACCCCTCTGTCCACAGGACAGTGCTCCAACCAACTGAGCCACACCAGCCAGGGCAGATTAGGTTAGTCTTGATTCTAATACTGCAATAGCATTTTTTTGGTAGCACTCATCACCTAGTTGCAATGATTATTTCAAACGTGTCTTTCTGAAGCATTGTAAATTTTTTAAGGACAGACCATACAAGTCTTACTCCAGTTCCTAACACAGAGTCTGACACATTGTAGATATTCAGTAAACTTATCAATGACTGGAAGGTGAGTCCTGCCTTAAGGTAGAATTGGAGGCTCAGAGATTACTATTCTTAGTAGAATGTTTGCTATTTCTCTATTGATTGCTGATTTTTATTAAGGCTATTTAGTAGATAAAACTAGATGTTAGAAGTAGACTAATAAATGTATTAAGTAACTCTTTCTCTGCAGAACTTATTGAATTAGAAGCTTTGAATCAACGTATACATATGTTCTATAAATATATTCAGGCACTGTAAGCTCTGATAATTGCTCTGAGCATGCTTTCCTCTATGAGGCAAGTTGATTTCCTATCAATTTGTGTTGTACCTGTTTAAAGAAAGATGACACTTTCTGGAAAGCACTCATTTTAATGACTGCCAAATACGTATGTTTTTATTAGGCTTTTAAAGACAGGGTTTGAAACTGCAGCTTCTTCTTTTCTTCTAGTTAACAATATGAAATTAGTTTTTTGAGTGGACCATCACTTTTCATTTCCAAGAACAAAATGACCCATTTGTTGCTATGACTACCTAACATTGGTCATAATTTAATTGTTAAATCCCAGGCCAGCACACATACTAGTATTCAGTTTTGGTGGGATCACTAGCTCCAGCACTAGCTATGCAGGGTGACCCAGGAGATTTCAATAGAAATCATATCTCACAATAGCTTATTGTTTTCTGTGGTATTATGGTATGTACGTGGTTGCCTAGAAGGTATCCAGCCATGTACTATGAAACGTAGAAGCATTTACTGAAAAAAAATACAAGATACAAGAAACATTATACCTAGGACAATGACACTTCAATCCCCTTTAAAGTAGGCACCTTGGGACCTCACACAGTTCTTCCAATCACCATCAGCTGCCCTGTCATATGTTCCTGAATCTCATTGATGGCCTGAAATCTCTTCCCTTTCAAAGGTGATTTTAGTTCTGGAAAAAGCCAGAAGTCACAGGGTGCCAAATCTGGGCTGTAGAGGGGTGAGTCACTAGGGCAATCTGATGTTTTGCCAAAAAACTTTGCACCAGATGTGATGCATGAGTGGGCACATTGTCATAGTCCACATGCTCACTCAACCATGTCTACCACCCCCACTGACTAGTACAGTGAAGTCATAGTTGTTCATGCATGTGTATTCCAGTCCATGCTCCTTGGCTGCCAGATTACATTGATGTCGCTCAAACTGTTCTTGTTATATTAACAATGGCTGTACTTTCCCTGGACAGACCTCAATATGTATGTGTGTGTACATATATGTAAATATACACATATATGTATATACAAAACATGCGTATCTACAGATATGTATATATGTATAATGTATATTATACATTATATATATAGCAAAGTTTTCTTTTTCCAGCTGTATTGAGGTGTAATTGACACAATTGTAACATTTAAAGTGTACAGTGTGATGTTTTGATATGTGTATACATCATGAAAGCATTCTTCAGGGGGATATCTTAGAGGGTTTTATAAACTAGATGATATTTTATATATTAGCTACTTGCTAAGCTATATTCTGCAAGTAAGTTCAGTTTTGAATTAAAAGTTTGAGTCCAGTGTTTGAGTTCATGTCTACTTGAATCCCAAAGACCATATTATTTTTATAAGACTGCATTAACAAATAGCTGGTATAGGCAGTTCCACTTCAGGCTATGGTGTGAAAGTACTGTATTATAACTTAGAGGAAGTGTGCCTTTGGTCATTCAGATGACCAAAATGTATTTCTCAAAATGTGACAAAATGTGTGTGTGTTCTTCACCCAGTTCCCAGCTCACAGCTCTCCAAACCCTTGTAATTTCTTGAGAAATAAGAGCAATGTGAGCATCTTTTGTCACATTTGCTCTCTTGTCCTCAGTGTCTGAAACTCTTCAGAGCCATAAAGGTGCAATATGTCTTGTTATTTAGAACAAGCCCCATTCCACCACATCTGGGTTTATGTTAATGAGGTGACTTTTAAACCACACCTAAGAAGGTGGACTAGTTGCTGGGGATACTAGTGGTCATGTGGTTAGAGGATTGGAACTTTAATCCCCCCAAACCTCCTCACCTCCCTAATCCCAGCCCCCACCTCCTTGGAGGAGAGAAGGGCTGGAGACTGAATTCAATCAAATGATCTAATCAGTTTGCTTGTATAATGAAGTCTCCATAAAATTCCCAAAGCATGGGGTTTGGAATCCTTCCAGGTTGGCGAACATAGGGAGATTCGGGGAGAGAGGTGTGCTTGGAAAGGGCTTAGAAACTCTGCACCCTTTGTCCATATCTTGCTCTATGCATTTGGCTGGGACTGAGTTATATCCTTTTTTAGTAGACCAGTAATCTAAGTAAAATGTTTCTGAATTGTGTGAGCTGTTTTAGTAAATTGAACCCAAGGACAGGGGTGGTCACTGGAATCTTTGATCTAGAGCTGGTCAGACTTGTGACTGGCTACTGAAGTGGGGTGGCAGTCTTGTGGGATTGAGCTCTTAACCTGTGGAATCCAATACTATCTTTCAATGAATAGTGCCAGAACTAAGTTGAATTGTAGGACACACGGCCGATGTCAGAGAACTCCTTGGATGTGTGGACGCCCCCACCATTGGAATTGGGTGCTCAGAACCTTTAGAAAGAGTGTGGAAGAGTTTTCTTTGCATTAATTTTTTGTGTTTTTTTTTTTCTTGTAGTCTACAAAAATTCTGGACAACATAAAATTCACACTTTAACAATGGGACTTTTGAAGAATATTGGATGTAAGGAAAAACTGATTACCTGTGCTCTGAGTTCTTCAACTTTGTTATTTTTTCCAAAATTATTTTGGCTGTTCTATGTCTTTTGCATTTTCATATAAAGTTGGCTTGTCAACTCTTATAAAAAATTCCACTGGAATTTTGAATGGAATTGCATTGAATCTATAAATAAATTTGGGGAGATTCTAGTAATATTGAGTTTTCTAAAACAAGAGCACAGTATAGCTCTTCATTTGCTTAGTTCTTTTCTAATTCCTCTCAGCAGTATTTTGTAGTTTTCCATTTACTGATCTTGAAGATATATTTTGTTAAATTTATTCCTAAGTGAATTATGTGTTTCCCTCTATTGCAAATGGCACTAAGAATTTCAATTTCAATTTCCAATTTAATTGCTGTGTGAGAGAAGTAGTTATTTCTTATATTTTGACCTCATATCCTGTAACCTTATATGTGCCTTTTACTTTTTTTTCTTGCTTTGTGGAACCAGCTGGAGTCTCTAGTACAATGATTAATAGGTTTGTCTTCCTTCCAATTTTAGGAGGAATGTAGTGACTGTTCTACCATTACATATGCTATTAGCAGTAATTTGAAAGTATACAACATGCTTTATTAATAAAGTCACCTTGCTAGTGTCTCTTAGGAAATTTGATCCTGATACAAGCATGATGACTAGGCCATAGTAAATACTACATAGTGTTAGCTGTTATTTTTGTTAGTGTATTTACTAAGTCTTAAAAGTACATAAGATATTTTAGAATTTTTTTTAGCAAAGTGAATTATTTCAGGCATATTGTTTTTAACCCTGTTAACTGGGAAATAGAATTAACTGAAGCAGACCATTGTCTGAATATTCTACTCAATTGAGTTTTCAGAATTAGTATCATTTCCCAGTTGACCTCTTAATTGAAGATGACGCAAGAAATTGAAAATTCTGATTAATAAAGAAATTAATAAAGGTACTCAATAAAAGTGAGTTTGGTTTCTATTAAGTTCTGGAGAGATACACTGCAGTCTTGGGGAATTTTCTTGGGGAAGGGACACTGAAAAAATAACAAAGTGAATTAATCATGCTACCCAGGTGTGAATGCAGCTTTTGAGAAACACCAGAGAGGACCTGGTGCACTGACTGTTTGATTGGCTTTGCAGTAGCACTAATAAATGCTTGACTTTGTCAGTGTGGTAATTTAGGAATGATAAGTGGAACCTGCCAACAATGCCATTTTGCTTGATTGTACCATAATTGCTTTTATGCCATTGATATCAAACTGTGCATAATTAGAGACTATTTTAACTTTAATAACAAATAACACACTTTATTTTTACATGGCCAAATAGTATCCTACAAAAGCATTAAAGGGAGACTTGCCTTTTCTGATTGTTAAAGTATTATTATACAGGGTTGATGGCTTGTTTATTTTTATTTCATAATGTAAAACCGGGCTGATGTGTGCTTGTTGCTTGTGTTACAAACTCACTGAAATGTTAACTGAGACATGTTCTATAGAACTCAGTGGCAACATACAGGTGCAGACACTATTGGATATTCATAGCAAAATTAGTAGTCATAATAATTAAAAACCTTTGTGACAACTCAGATATTGAAATTCAAGGCAACAAAAGCAAGTTAACAATAGACTAAAGGCTTTGCTGGGTGTAATACATTCATGATTCAACATATGAAAATTGTATATAACTGGTTTATCCTAGAACTGTGACACAGACAAGAAATTTAGTGCTTATTGTTTCAAATGTGGCTCTTGGGGCAAAACAAATTCTAGAGATTACCAAGTAAACTCCCCCCTCTGCTCTCACCACTCCGGCACCACTGACATTTTAGGCCAGATAATCCTTTATTGTGCGTGTTGGCTGTCCTGTGCCTTGTAGTTTGTTCAGCAGCATCCCTGGCCTTACCCACTAGATGCCAGGGGCCCCAGCTGCCCCATGATTTGCTCACCAAAAGTGTCAGGCATTGCTGAAACTGCCCCAATTGGGAACCTCTGTTCTAAGGTGATATATCCTAGCACACATGCAAGGCTTGAATTGCCACCACAGCACACCTACTGGGTGTTTATCTAGACTGTGTTTGAAGTCATCCAGCGAACTCAGTTGTCTCTGGAAAAGCCCCTTGTTTGTTTTTTCTTTGAGCTGAAATCTGCCACCCCGTATATCCTTCCGGACCATGCAGAATTCCCTACCCATTCCATACAAAGTCTTTTATGTGTTTAAAGACAACTCTGGTCATCTTAAAGATTCTATGCAGCTTTAAGGCTCCATGATGCTTCCTTAGAATCATCAGAGCTCATCGTTCAAGGTGGTAGACAGTGTAGTGTAATTTCTAGTGGCCTGACAACTGTGTTGTCCTCAAAGTGCTTCCCACACCTGGCTCTCTGATGCTTCAGTTCTGCAACTAGAACTTCCGTCTTTGGTGAAAGTCAAACAAGAAATAAAGTGAAAATCTTCCTGGGAAAATTAACAGACTTTATTAATAATTTATACCAGTTTGTATGGAAAACAGGAAAATCGGCAATAACAAATGCCACAGCATGTACATTCACACACACAAGCACAAGATGAGGTCATCACTGATATTTGGTGTAATCGATCTTTTTACCCTGCTTTATTTACCTGACCTCTGAGTCAACCTGATCTACCTCATTCGGGTGATAGGCACCTCCCACCCTCTACACACACCACCGCTGTCACCAGCACCTTCCTGGCTGTTCTCAGAATTCTTTCTGGACTCCTAAGGATTCTTTCTGAGCTGCTGTTATTGCTCCAAATCCTGCTAATGCTGAATTATTTTATATTACTATTTTTTGTAAATTTAATTAAACTTTAGATTGAGATATAACACAGTTAAAAACATGTATGAGCCATAAATGCACAGCTTCATGATTTTACAAAATGAAAAACATCCATTAAGAACAAAAAATTACAGTCCCCTGGCAAGCCCCCACATGCCCCCCTCCAGTCCTTTGGAGGGGCACCACGATTGTGACTTCTAAAGCATAGACTACTTGTCTGTTTTTGAGCTTTATATGGAATCATACAGTTTGTGTTCTGTTTTGACTTGTTTCACACAACATCATATTTATGAGATTCTTCCATGGGTGTAAATCGTGTCTGTTCCCATTATTGTGTGGTGTCTGCTTATAAGTAGGTCACAGTTCATGTTTTGTTTATTCTGTGGTTGGACACAGGTTGTTTTCAGTCTGGGTCCACTGTGAACATCACTGTGCCTGTCTTCTGATAAAGCAGCACGTGCATGTGGTTGTGTTGAGTGTCCACTCAGGTGATGGATGGCCAGGTCGTGAACTGTGCCTGTGTTCAACCTCAGTAAATGCTGCCGGACAGTTATCTTAAGTGCTGCTAACAATTTATGCTCCCACCAGCAGTTCATGTCAGTTTTTATAAATTTAGCCATACTTGCGGATATGTGGTATAGTATCTCATTGCAGTGTTAATTTGCATTTCTCTCACTAATGATGTAGGTACTTTGTCATTTATTAAGAAAATTGAGAATCTTTTGTGGAGTGGCTGTTCATTTTTTGTACATTTTAGTTGAATTGTCTTCCTCTTTATTGATATCTAGGATTTTTAAAAATAACTTTTGGATTTAAATCCTTTGTTGGATTTATGTATTGTAAGTATAGGGTGGGGCAAAAGTGTGTTTACCATTGTATGAAAAATAAGGCAATAATTAGTAAAAAACAATAGGAATAAACTGTTTTGCATAACCACAACTGTAAACCTACTTTTGCCTGCCCCTGTATTTTCTCCTATTTTATGGTTTACCTTCTCCCTGTCCTGATGATGTCTTTGGATAAGTGGAACTTTTAATGTCAGCGTAGTCTAATTTATCATCTCCTCCTTTAGGGTTAGAGTTTTGTGTGAACCTGTTTAAGAAACACTTCTAAGTTATCTCCTGGAAACTTTATTCTTTTCACATTTAAGTTGGCAATCCACCTACAACTGACTTTTGCTTTTATGAGGTAGAGGCCAAGATTAATTTTTTTAATGAAGATATTCAAATGAACCAGGACCGTTTATGAAGGTCATCCTCCCCGCCAGTGCACTACATAGAACCTTTGCCATAATCAGGCGTTTGTACACATGTGGGTATGAACCCTGAATCCTGAATGCTGAACTCCTCTCCGAGCTTAAACAAGTGGGGAGGGGAGGCAGGATGAATTTCAAACTTTGGTGCCGGCAGACTGTCACTCTCCTAACATGCCAGCTACTCCCTGGAGTGAACACGAGCTGTTTCAGGACATTGGAGGGATTTATTCCCCAGTTCTAAAATCTAAGTTTATCTAGTATTTGAGTGGACGCTAATATCTATTAGCTATATGTGTGTGGGCGCACACATGTGCATATAAATCTGAATGTACCCCTAATACAAGCAGCCATGACTTGCACAGTTTGCCACCTCAAACCACAGCCATCGTAGTAGTTGTGAGAACAAACCAATATAACAATGGCAAGTGGCATTGCCAAGCGAGTTTTGCTTCCCTGCTAAACCATTTCAGATAAACAGTATTATAAGTCTTCTTGTTTCATCAATATAGCTGTCCTACCACCATCCCTTCCTTTCCAATTAAATTATGCCTTCTAAGCCCTCTGATAATATAGAAATTCCAATATCTAATATAGATATTAGTGGTGCCACTGCTACTAATAATCATGGCATTTGACATTTTTTTGGAGGAGTTATCAGATAATGTTCTAAGTATGCTAGTTCATTTTACCCTTTCAATAGTCTTATGAGGCAAGTACTATTATTTCCTACTTTTTACCCTCTTCTCCCTCTTCCTACTTCCTCTGGAGTCACAAAGCTAGTAAGTTGCAGAGAGAGAGCTCAAACAAGGGCCTGCCAGGCTCCAGGCGTGGCGGTCAGGCACTCAGCCTGGAGCCATAGCACACGTTCTTGGCACAGTGGCCTGTGGGCATCACACATAGTGAGTGTTCTCTGCTCTGTAACCAAAGCATGTGTGAACACGGCTGCAGGAGTGTGTGGTGGACAAGTAGTGCTGCGACTCCCAAGCTTCCTTCTGTTGCAGTTAGTACAGCATAAAAATTCTGACTCACCACCTTGTGCTGCAGAATTTCTCTTGTTGCAAGGCATTCTCAGTAGAGGCTTTTAGACAAGCTGTATTTATAATAATGGTTGCTCAGTGGTAAAGAAAGCTGAATTTCCCACTTGGATAACTCTGAAAATCTGTGACAACTGATTTTTTCATTGCTGGGTCCAAGAAAAGTTAACACTTCACTGTGGCTTATGTGATTTAGCCCCTCCCTTCCTTCCTCCCTTCCTCCCTCCCTTCCTTCCTTCCTTCCTTCCTTCCTTCCTTCCTTCCTTCCTTCCTTCCTTCCTTCCTTCCTTCCTTCCTTCCTTCCTTGTTTTTCTTTTTTCATTCTTTTTCTTTTTCCTGAGAGTTTGGCTGCCATGTTATCTAAAGAAAAGGGCTAGGTTAAATGACCTTTGATACTGACATTTGAGAGTTCTTCCAACAAGAGCCATGACCCCATTCATTCAATAGCATTAAAAACTTTCTGTTGATATGTCTGGCTCATTCATATAATACTTCCAATTGGCATTTTAATCCTCACTACTAATTACAGTAGACAGTTTAAGATCACCTGACATTTGAAGATACCCCCTAACATGTTACACAAGGCCAAAACTAACACATTGGGATGCAATGAATGCAGTAAATGCAGGGGGAACTATCAAACGTCTATAACTGATCATCATTCCAGAAAGGTTAAAGGTAATGCATTCATGAAACAAGAACAAGATGCTGTGAAAAAGGAAGAAATAAAAAGTATGTCAGAGAATAGTAACAACAAAAAACTATTGGAACTTAAAAATGTAAGAACAAAGATTTAAACTTCAAGAGAGGTGTTGGCAGATAAAGATGAGTACATTTCTAGAAAGAACAATAGATAAGATTAAGGTAGAATGTACAAAGTAGTCAAGTAAAGGTAAGGGTATTAAAAGATGTTCAGGAGTTTTAGTATTCACTTAACAGAATTCCAGAACCCGAGAACTGAGAAAAGGAAATGGAGAAAATTATCCTGGAACCGAAAGAAATATTCCCAGACTGAAAGTGCCCACTGAGTAAAAGAAGATGCTTTTTGATAGAAGAGAGATGCTAAATTCTCCCAGAAATAGAAAACATGTAGCACACAAAAGATTAAGAAGTAGAGAGAGAGCAAATTTCTTAAAGAAACTCTGGAAGCCAGAACTTGATTCGTAATTTCTTTAAAATTTTATACCCAGACAAATTGGTATTTGAGTATATGGAGAGGAAAAAAGCCACGTTCATACCTTCAGGGTCTACAGATTTTACCTCCTGTGCACCGTTTTTTTTTTTTTTTTTTCAGGGAAATATTAGAGGGTAGTTGTTTTACCAAAAGGAGGGAGAAAGGTGGAGGAAATGCTCCTAGATAATTCCCATGGGAATCCAGGGATCGCATCGGTCTGTCTGGCCCGAGAGCAGCCTTCCTAGACTAGAAAAGGACATTACAGGAATGCTCCAAGAGGAATACCTTCCAGAAAATTTGGACTGGTAGGTTACCCAACAGGTTTGGCCATGTGTAAAGCTGAGTTGGGAGGCAATTTCCGGAGCTGTTCCAAGACAGTGGAAACACATGGAGATTCAAACCAAACGTGGAGAAAAAAGGTAATTAATTCCAGGAAAGAAGTGAGTAAGAAAGGAAATATAATCATATATACTACTTCTTGGTACACATTTAATCATAAATATGAAAATATGCATTAACCAAAATATAATTTAAAACATACTGAGAGGATGGGAGAGGAAAAATTTGTGTATATGGCAGTTGATATGAATTAAATCCTTTAATTTCGTAGGAGGTCAACAAATCCTATTTAAGAGAAGCAGACAAAAATGACATGATCAGTATTTTTAAAAATTATGACTATGAAGGCAGATACCAGAGGAATTAGCTACAGTAATTAAAAGTTTTTACTTTTTGGGAATTGTAAATAGTGAGGCGGATTGGGTAGGGGACTACTGTTTTTAAAAAGTTATGCACATATTTAAAGATAAAAATTAAATTGAAAAAGGATTATGGTAACTCCCACATACATAATTGAAAATGATAAAACACTCCCATCTGAAAATTAATAAAGGCACATGTGCGTGAGCGCAAGGGTGTGCGTGCCTGTGTGTGGCAGAGGCTGCTTCCGCAAGTGCCAGGAGACCCCTCTCCATGGTTTTCTCATGTGCCTCCACGTCTTCTATCCGTTTTTTCTGAACGATCTATTGAAGGGTTTGTTATGGCAGACAGGCTTAGAAGATAGAGATAGTATCTGCCTCCAGAACAGAAGGCAGGTTTGTTTCCTGACCAGTATAATAAATATAATGCCTCCTTTTAGGGAAAAGGGTAGGCAGATTTCCTAGTAACCCCATTCAAAAGGTGGGGGTTTCCTAAGTTCAGGCTACCTCAGCTACAATGTAAGTCCATGTGTGATTTGTATCCTGCTGTGGGATTTGGGGAGCAAGAAAAAACAATTTGAACGTGAAGTTCACGTTGGCTACTGTGCCATGAGTAATAACATTATTTTTTGTCCTCCACCCAGGAGTCTCTGTTGAGTCTTCTGCCAGAAATCTATGAACCTGTGGAAGCTTAACTTAACTTTCAAGTTGGTAAAAATTTCAGACCCTTCACAGTTTTGACACCAATAAGCAGACTCTAAGAGGGATATTTGCGTGCACAAATGGGAAATGCTTATGATATCAACAGCGTGGTGGAAATGAAGGTGAGGGGGCTGGGCTGCAGAAGTTGAGCTGTTGCATTGTAGTGCAGCCACAACAGAAGCTTCAGTCAATTCCGTAAGCTGTTCTGAAGGCAGAACGGCCTTTCCGAGTCATGTGGAGTTGGAGAGGAGGCTTGGGTCTTTGTCCTTGTGTGGGCAAGTCTTTGGCTTTAGGCCACTCTCAGGAAGGGAGCGCGTGTGGCCTTGGGTGAGACAGACCTATTTAGCCAGGGCAAGTCCAGAGGGACCAGTTCTCAGCGGCAATCACCCCAGGAGCTAATGGGATGAGAACAGGCAGGACAGCTTGGAGTTTCCTTTGATGCATCTCTCTCTTTTGTAAGAAAGTCTCCAGGTATCAATTTCTTCCCCATTTTCCCCTAAGGAATTATCTGTTGGGGCTCCTGAATGACACACTGCCTTCCCTCAGAGCCAGCAGAGGAGGCTAGAGACCTCTTCAGTTTCTTCCCTGACCCTGCCTGAGGCAGGTCCTTCCTCGCCCATTTGAGTGGAGCGATTTTTCCAGAACTTCAGTTTTTACTGAGCTAGTATTTCTCCTTTTCAGTCTTTCTTCCAGACTTTTAACATTTCTTTTTTTCTTGGTAACATTCTGGCTTTAAGCAGATATTTGCCAAATGCATCTATGATCTAGGGACTGTGTTAGATGCTCAAGAGGTAGCAGACAGAGATGCCCTTGTTGTTTGCTCAGTAACAGTTCATTCAGCTTAGAGCTCCATCCAAACAACAGGCATTTACCGTCTCTACTCAGTGCTGGATCTCTTTGAGACTTTGGGATAGTGTATGTTAGAATGCTACTAAAAACAGAGACCTACTCAAAGTGGCTTTAAAAAAATAAGAGGTGAACTGGGCTGACTATTCAGGTTTGCCCAGGACTTTCCAGTTTTAGTTCTGCCCCTTAAAAAATCCTGGAATATCCTTGAAGGTCAGTCAGCCTAGGCCTACCAGGCATGGTGCCTCCTTCTCAGTGGTGGGAGGCAAAGAGGAAGTAATTCGTCCTTCACTTTGGAGGGGATGTCCTAGCACCTTCTCAGAGTTCATCTCCTATCCTTTGGAGTTTGGCACTTAAGAAGGCCTCAGCATACTTGGTGCTTGCTCACCCAGCAAGCACCCAGGCAGGTCAATGAGATGTTATTAGTAGAGTGGACTAAGGAGGTGTTCTGGGCAGTAATGTACAGTGGGGCTTAGGGCATTCCCATAGTTCTCTCCAAAATTCTTTCTAAAAATTCCCTAACCTCTTCTTTAAATCTCTAGATCTTTTTATACAAAATGTGGTAAAACAGCTTAGGTGTCATCTGACCCGTTCTTAGACACCTACTCTGAAATACCAGCGCGGGTCTGATTTCAGTCCATTGCCTTCCTGCCGCAGCCAGAAACTGAGATAGCAAGAGCCCTGTTTTCCTTCCCATTGCACTGAGATGCTAATTCCCTGCTTAAAAGCACTCAACTGTGTGTGTTTTTTTAAGGAAATAAGCATAAACTTTTATTCTACTTCCAGTGAAAATAGGATATCATAAGCTGAGTTTGGTTTAGCAAATTGAAAAAGTAACATTTCTGTTCATCTCAGTCCATTGTGTATATTTTGTTTTATTTTTTAAGTTCATTAAACTTTTATTTATTTATTTTCATTTTAACCATTTTTATTGTATTTTTCATTACTACTTGTCCCCTATTCCCTCCCTCTCCTTCCCCCACCTCTCTTCCCCCAATAATCACCACGCTGTTGTCTATGTGTCCATCAGTCCTTTCTCTCTTCATTTTTTTTTCTCTCAAACCTCCCACTGTACTGATGTTCCTGGATTTTGGGGTCTGCTCACTATGTGTAGGGGGTTAGGCCTGTCATTGAACTGGGCCAGAGCTTCTATATCAGTGTCAATAGAGGTAAATGAGGACAAGCCACTCAGTGACCATTCCCCACAATTTTTCTGGCTGGCCATGTGGAGACATTAGAGGCAAGGTACTACTGAAATATTCCTTTCTTCTCTGAGCAACGTCGCTGTGTTGATGCCAGGGGAGGCTGATGGTAGATATCTCATCCCGTTTGTTTTGTTTTGTTCTTAACCACATCAGCCATATGCTTGACTGAATGTTTTGATTCCTTTCGATTCTGAGGTACTTGTACCATCACGAATTCAGGGAGTCTCAGCTGTTTTCTATATAAATCAGCCATTGAGCCCTGGCTGGTGTAGCTCAGTGGATTGAGCATGGGCCTGTGAACAAAAGGATCGCTGTTCGATTCCTAGTCAGGGCACATACCTGGGTTGCAGGCCAGTTCCCAGCAGGGGACGCACAAGAGGCAACCATACATTGATGTTTCTCTCCCTAATCCTTCCCCTCTAAAGATAAATAAATACAATCTTAAAAAAAAATCAGCCATTGATATTGATCACAATTAAAACTAAGGACTTTGAGGCTTGAGTCACTGATGAGGTCCAAATGACAGGCTTACCCGTGCCCGCAGTGGAGAAACCCAGAGACGCCTGTATCTCCTGGCCATTGGCCAGCTGCCTTCGTTCACCATCTCAGATTTCAGAGGGAATCTGCACAATGGACCATTCTTTAGGCAAATGCCCAAATGTTAGTACTAGTGTTAGGAAATTTGTAAAATAGGTAAAATGTTCACTTGCATTTCTAGTTTTATTTCAGGAAAAGGTTTCATTTATTATCATTTTGGTCCATCCAAGAACACTGATGTGTGATCAGCAATCTGTGAGTAAATTTTAAATTAAAAAACAGATTGAGTTAGTACTTTTAAAATGATCTATTTATCATCATTTAAAAATATATTTCCTATTAAAAAATTGATCTCTCCCCCATCTCTCTTTTTTTTGGCATCATTTCTGATGAATAATCCATTTGCTGAAAACATGAATTGTAACAGATGGCATGAAGTAGAAAGGTTACCTCTGCAATTTAAAATCTACTTTCTTTCATTCCAGAAGTTTATTTTTGAGGTATCTGCCTTGCAGTCTCAGACTATGTAAATGTGTTTGTGACTTGGGAAAGGAATGTGCACTGACTGACATTGAGCTGTAGAATAAATTCCCTTCTCCCGTGTTGTCTCTACGAGGGCCGTGTTTAGACTGTGAGTGGGGACCACCCAATCTGTGTTGCAGAGATCTAGATGATGCCGAGGAGGGACGTTCAGTCAGTAACAGGCCCAGGCCAGCTGAGTACTCAGGGCCATTCAAAACAGCTCAGATTTGATTTTGGTCTTGTAGTAAAACTCTGACTCTTACTGCAGGGGCTAAAAGGATTCATTTCTTCTCTGGTATTAAGTATCTTCACGTGCCCCTGGTTTGCTCTTTCTGTGGTTTATGTCGTGTCAGTCACTACCCTGTTAATTGACCTGCTTGATGAGAAGATTTATGAAGGAGGCTCCATGGGCGGAATTGTGGTGAGCTGTGTTACTCAGCTGCATCTACAGGGGAGAGTCCTCTAGACAGTTGTTATTTTAAATCCATCCTGCAATGTCTTGGATTTTTATTCCATCCGAATAGTGTCATTATTACTCTTTAATATACAGATTTCTGGTCGCCAGCTCCCATTTGCTTTCATTCTGGAACATATTATAGGATTCTTATGTGATTTAGGTAGAGTTAGGCAGTCAGATGGATCATTTTTTTCTCATGTAACAATTTGAAAAAATTGTACTTTCTTGATCTGTCTGACAAGATAATTCCTCTTAGGGAGAAAATTATGTTTGGAAAAATAAGCACTTGGGTAGAAGGTGAAAACACCGAAAGCATAGATAGCTGTCAGCTAGTAACAGCACTGGAGGAAGGAAGGCAACCCTCATGAATGAGGGGGGGACCGTATTTGTCATTTCCACGAGGGAAGGGTAGTAAAGGAGAGACAGACAGAAGGATAAGGAGAAAGGTGCAAAAGATGCACCCTTACAGCTAAGGGGAGCATAAAAAGTCTGGAGAGTAAGAATGACTAATAGAGGTTTTTATTTTACTTTCTTGTACCATCTGTAGTCTGAACTCTTCCTAGAAGTCCCAGATGTTTAAAAAAAACAAAAGTGTTTTGCACAAGAGTATGTGGGTTTGTAAGCAGGTGAGCTGATTTCTTAGATATCTAAGGTGATGGAGAATGTTGAGGTGTCAGATGAGGAAAAGGCTCCTGGGACAGGGAGAAAGCACACCAGGGACTCTCAGACTAAATAGGCTGGGAGGAGTATTGCAGTCCTGGAGGCCAGAGAACTGTGTGAGATGAGACAATTTTCTCTAGATCTCAAGAGGCTGAAGACTGCAACTGATGTTTGGATTATGTAGCCTGGATATTGAATAAAAGGCTTTAGCCTCTGAGTAGTAGCCTCTGGCCAAGGAAATCAGGAACACATTGATCTGTGGAGACTCTTAATTGCTAAGTGGGTGATGTTAGTCAAGGACCTACAAGATTCACCCTGTGAATTAGCAGTGTTATGGGAGGCATACTCAAGGAACGAGAGGTTTACATAAGCACACATATATGTTTAAAGCATGAATTATACATTATAGCTCAAGACCAAATCTGTGCTCCTCACATCTTTTATAGTTTTGATTAGTAGTTTGATATGTTCAAGAAGGTTAAGGAGAAACTGGTGTTTTTTTTTCTGATCCAGGTAAATAAATTCCTGCTTATAAAAATATTATTTCTGCCCCAGCTGGTGGGGCTCAGTGAATCGAATGCTGGCCTTCTCATGCGAGAGGCAGCCAAACATTGAGGGAGTTTCTCTCCCCCACTTTCTCCTTCCCTTCCCCTCTGTCTAAAAATAAATAAATAAAATATTTAAATAACAATTAAAATAAAAATATATATTAAAATTATTTATTTTGGCTAGGGTATCTTGTTTGCTTAAAACAGGTCTTTGAAAGGTCAAGGGGAGTACCAGCTCACTGTCTGGGGGCCCCTGAGATATTTCTAATCTAGATTACCTGGAATCAGGGATCCCAGAGGCCACAGTCCTGAAAAAGTGGCTGTGGGTGGGCTTAGTCAAATGAAATACCCCAGCCACTCTGAGTGTCCTGTGACTTTTCACTTTCTTGTTACATATTGATCAGAATTGTCCTGTATTCAGAATTCAAGAACAAAGCTGTTCTCTGTATGTGGAACAGTAAAATGGAGCCCTTGAACCCAACACGTGATTCCTCTCTCTGCACAATTTAATGGCGTGACTTCCTGCCCCACTCCCAAGTTTGAGCCATCGTTCCGGGACTGGATCCTCAGAAGACATAGTTCCCGTCTATCACCCTGCCCCGGGCAGACATAGACACAGATAGCTAATGTCTATGTGGTGAGGATCAATTCTAGTAAATCCATCCCTTTAAGTACTATTTATGGTCTGGTTATGATGACTAACACTTGGTTACATAAAGGTAGTACATCTTAGTAAGAATTATTACTCTTTTAAATTCTTGAATTGGCTAGACCCTGATAGTACATAGAGAGGACACAGAATTCACTTTTGTGAATGAAATTGAAGTCTCATTTCTTACTGGCAAGCAAAGATGATTGTAGATAATTCCAGCACTTTAAATTATTATCAGTGATAACTGGAGGTAAGCACAACCCTGCTTCCAGTGTACCCTTGGAGTGCTGCTTTTAGCTCCAATTTAGGCTTTGGTCCTACCATATGGTATTGTGGCCATGAAGGAACACAAATTCTTGTATATTAAAGGATTCCTGAGTGTTTAAGGATTCTCTAGTGATGTTGAATCTTTCACCCCAAGATCTGGCTATAAAACAAAGCAAAGTTGCCTTTTCTTTTATCCTTTGCTTCTACCCAAGAATCCTGTTAGTTATCAGATGAGAACAAAGGCCCTTGATATACAATAACTCTTGAATGCCAAACTTCTGGCTGTTGTTGCTCTGCTGGCGTCCTTGTGCTCTTCCTCTGGGTCAAACCATCTAGTAAGCAGTTTGATTAATACATGCACTGGGAAATGCATACCCACCCTGACCAGTAGCTCTGTTGAATAGAGCGTTGTCTAGCTGTGCCAAGGCTGTGGGTTTGGTCTGTGGTCAGGGTGCATATGGGAAGCCACCAATGGATGCGTGAATGAGTGGAGCAGCAAATTGATATTTCTCTCTCTATCTTTCTCTCTCTTCCTCCCCCGTCCTCTCTCTGTCTAAAATCCAATAAAAATTTTTAAAAGAAATGCACACACATGTTGCAGAATAAACTGGAAAGAGAAATAGCAACTCCTTTGGCTGGCTGCAGTGTTATGTTGTTTGGATAGAATTCCAAATGGAGGTTCAGATGAGTCTTGAAACATACACCAGGCACTGAGATCCTTGTTCTGAGGCTGCAGATAATATTTGAGCCAGAGAGGGGAAGACGGGTAGAGGTCTGTAGCCAGGCAGTCCAACTTGTCTCCAGTTTCCCAGCTGATGCTCTGAAGGTGGTTCTCCAGCTCACTCTGTGGAGCTCACATTTCTTTACTCACCTTCAGGGCATCATTCAAACAGGTGACTTGTGTGCCTGCCCACTCTATTTCTTTAAAAAAATACTTTGGCAGCTGTGACTCTTTCTAATATAAGGTACTATTATGCCATCTGTACTGGGCTGACTAGTGTTCCCCACAAATTCACATCTACCTGGGACCTGAGAAAGCAACCTTATTTGTAATTAAGGTCTTTGTAGACATAATTGTTAAGATGAAGTCCTACTGGGTTAGGGAAGATCCTAAATCCAATGACTGATGTTCTTTTGAGAGGACACTTGTATCCATGGACACATAGGAAGAAGGCCAGGTGAGGCGGAGGTTGGCGTGTTGCAGCTACAAGCCAAGGAACGCCAAGGGTTGCTGGCAATCACCAGAAGGCAGGAAAGAGGCATGGAACAGGTTTTCCCTTAGTTCTTCTGGAAGCAACCAATCCTACTGACACCTGGCTTTCAGACTCCTGGCCTCTAGAACAGTGACAGAATAAAATTCTATTGTTTAAGCCACTCAGTTTGTGGTAATTTGTTCAGGCGTCCTTAGGAAACTAGCACACTATTTTCAGCCACTTTTGGGTGATAGCTATGTTGTGTCTTCCACACTGTACTAAAAGGGATGTGAGGAATAGAGAAGATGGACAGGATGAGCTGGGTTTTTTGTCTGTTTGTTTTTGGCAGATTGTAAGTCTTTTTGACCAGCTGACTTTCTTTGGTTAGAATAGGAAAATGTATCTCAGAAAGATATCCTGGGGTCATGCTTGGTTTCAGAGAAGATATTGCATGTGGATATAATGTCAGGAGTCTATTTCCATTGTAGATAACCTGAAAATCAAACCCAAATGAGATTTAAAAGAGATCCTTAAATCTCATCTCTCAGCTTTCTTTTTCTGTTTCGGTTGGCCTCGTCCTCTCCTCCTGCAGATGGCTTCTCCGTGGAAGCCCCCCTCCGGGTAGCCCCAGGGAACGTGGATGCAGGAAAATCTAGTTTACTTTGTCGTTACAGGCACATCTTACAGCAGTGGTTCCTAAATGAGGTTAGTTTTGCATTCCCTGCTGGATTTTGGGCAAAGTCTAGAATCATTTTTGGTGGCCACAACTGGGGCTCATTATTGGCACCTACTGGGAGGCTGATGTACATCCTAGAATATATGGGATAGGCTCCCATATCAGATCGTTATCTTGGTCAAAAAGTGAATAGTGCTGATATTGAAAAACCCCATCTTAGAGCATCTTTTCTGAAAGTGCTGGTGGAGATGTTTCAGGGGGATTCTGACTGGCCCAGTTTGGGCCATCTGCCCAACCTTGAACCAATCAAAGTGGCTATAATAACAACCCTGGACCATACCACTGACCAGCTGTAGGGCCACATGGCTAACCCCATCTATACCACATAGAAGAGGGACAGTCCTCAAAGGGAGGAGTGCCTTGGGGAAAAGTATATGCTCATTACAATTTGGCTTAAGGAGACAGGAGGAGGAGCTCTGACTCTTGACTGTGAAATATTACATTAATGAAACGAGGCGGTCTTGATCACGGCACTCCTCCGTTATTATTATTCCTTCAGTAGATGCTTACAGGAAGTCTGGTCTATGCCAGTCTCTGTGCCAGGGGCAGGGGCAAAGGTGTCTCACTGTGTCACTTTCAGGTTGCTGTGCTGTGGCGACACCGGCAGGCTAATGGAGGAGGTAGATACAAGCAAATACCTGCAAAAACTGAGATAAGCCAAAAGGAAAAGAGCCCTGAGAGAGAATAACAGGAATGAGTTGTTTTGTGTGGGACACTTGCCATCTGGCATATGTCAGAGCAAAGCTGACAACTGTGGATTTGTGCATGCATGTCAGCTAGTGGTTGCTGGTGGGGACCAAGGCTGGAGCTAACCCGGACAGAACCTCTTTAAACAATTCTGAGGTTTGAAAGGCAGGGAGATTGTCCATTTTGGTTTTTTAGTCTGATTCTGAGTAACCAAGAAAGAAAACAGATGAAGCCAAATATCTGGGTTCTAATTTCGTAGAGGCTGGAAGAAAGACAGAATAACCTAAGAGCCACCAGCATGGGCCTCTGATAAGGTCCCTGAGCCTGGTAGCTGCACAGCCTCGCCCATGCTCTTTCTCATCTCTTAGTAGAGCACTCCTGGGACAGCACACCTAGATGGTGTCCAGCAATGACCTTTATTCATCAGTCGTGTGTGCCAGATGAGTGAGGGCTGCGATGAATCCAAATATGTCCCTTTCCCCAGTTCTGTGGGCCCCTGTTTTGTCTTCTCCTCCAACACTGTAGACCTGTTGTTACCAGTGGTTCTGGTTCTGCCAGCCTCTGATACTACTTCTTCATGTGCTCGATAACCTCTCCAGCAGTAAAAACCTGCCTCCCTTTATACTTAAAAACCTCTTTGATATTCTACAATGTCATTCAATTTCAACAGTTCCTATGGGCATCATGCTTTACAATTTGCAAAAGCATGGTGACATAATATCCCACTTGATTTCCATTCTTGTGTCAGGAGGGAAGAAGGTGGACGTTACTGTGATCATTCATCAGAGAGGCTGAGACTTAGAAGCCAGAGGCAGCACATTGGCTCCAGAATTGGGTTTCTCTCTGTTCTCTCTTTCCTGAGGCTTCATGCTGCATTCCACAGGGCAGGGTTAGCCACAGCAGGATGTGGCCGAATTGCTCTGTGAATGACAGCCCGTCCATGTATGTCAGCGTCCTGAATGCTCTCCCTGCTTCCTTGGCAGGACACTTAGGAATTGTCCTTATCTGGAGGTTGCAGTGGCATCTGTGTTCCTGCTTGCCTTTTCTTGGGGACCGCAGATGCAGTTAAGATGTCACTTAGTGTAAGCGGGGGAGGTGAATGGATCTGCCGGCATCGGTGACTAGCTAATTGCAGCTGCTGAGTACAGACTCGTATTTCTGTTGACACGCTGTGGGAGAGAGAGACGCCAGCGAGAGGGAGAGGGAAAGTGGGCTAAAGGTAGAGGCGGAGGGTGTGTTCTCTGTGGTGTTTTATCTGTTCAACAGTGTCGGAGAGTGGTAAAATTGTTTCTGATCTCAGTGTCTTCCCATTAAGCAGCTGTTGGAACAGTAGGAGAGCGTGTATGGCATACACACATGTTTTGACCTTTAGTGTTTAGTCTCTTTTTTCTTCTAAGCCCAGGCCACTGTTAAATATGTTCTTGAATTTTCTCAGTGGTGTCTTCCATGAATAGTTTTTTGTTGTTGTTCTTCTTGTGATGAGGAGCAAAGTTGGAAATGGCCTATGTTGACATCTTGGTAATAGGTGTTGAAAACCTATAAATTTGGTATTGGAAGTGTTGTGAGTAGAGAAATGGGTTTTTCTTTAACTTTCCAATGAAACTCTTTGCACTTTAATCCTTGTATTAGCATCTGTTTAAAATAGACTAAACTTAAGATAGATTTTATTTAAAAATAGCAGACTTTCTTTAAAGATGTCTAGGACAATTAACTACCGCCACCCTAACACACAAAAATATTAAAAAACCAAAACAACAATAGAGAATTTAGCCACTGGAAGGCAGCATGAGTATCCGACGGGCGTGCACAATGTTTGGTCTGTTCTGTGTGTATGGCCCCTGAAATGCGGGAGGGAGGTGTACGGCCCTACCCAGAGTGAAGTACGCCTGAATGCTGCCAAAAGGAGAGAGGGGGAACATGTTACAGGAGCGGTTACCACGGAGCTGGCTCCAGACCAGGCTCTTACCGCATGTGATGACCTCATTGAAACCTCACAACCCAGGGAAGTAGGTTTTATTACCTTATTTTTCAGCTGAAAACATCACTATGCCATAAGGCTAGCATGGTAAGGATTGCATTTTACCTGACATTGTGTCCATAAACTCTAAAGTATATTTGCTCAATGAATGAACAAGTGATACTCGAAGTAGCTTGGACAAGGCCACAGAGCCAGCAGTTTGTGGAACTGGTGTTGCACCACATTGTGCTACTCAGGGAGCAGTGACCTGCCGATGGCCCCAGACAGTACCACAACCCTTCGATACATACAGCAAGCCCAAGCAGGTTTCTTCTCAATGTTTCTAGAAGGAACAAAAGCCGAGGCTTTACAGTCCTTTTCCTGTACATTATGTAACTTACAGTCAACTGAACAGAACAGCAGTGGCATATTTATTGTCATTTCAATGACAAGCAATTTGCTGTGACCTTTTAATTAAGTAAATGTTACATCCTGGTGAACAATGGGGGCTCTGTGAAGAAAAAAGGCTGGTTGGGGAAATGAGAGGAAGAACTCGCTCCTCACGAGATTGCGGGTGGTGGCAGCCGTCGAGACGTTTGGGGCGGAGGGGCTGTAGGCTGCTCGCCCTGAGCAGCTCCCCTCTCCTCGTCATCTACCACTGAGCCTGTTGCAATTAATCAGAACTAGGAGGACTAGCTCCCCAAGGACGGCATTTGGCACGCTTGTGGTGGATGACAGGAGTGACAGATGCTCCTCAGGTCAGAGAACAAGAGGAAAGATGGGTTATGGTAGAGAGTGGATAATGCAGAAGAAAGGCAAACATGATTCTCAGAACCGTCGTAACCCACACGTGGTTATGACTGGAAACCGAAAGCACTTCCCCTGCGCACGTTTCCAGCTCAAAAGGCGGTAGGTGTAAGGAGCAAACTGGGAGGTCTGGGGTTCACCGTGTGACGAACTTACATTGCCTGCCTGACGCCGGGGAAGTGTCACACGCCAGCAGAAGCCATGATTCTTTTTTTCTGTTATATCCAGATGGGATTACACCAACTCCAAAGCTTTGTTGAATGAACT